>PVIR01017465.1:0-34900 GCA_004026965.1 Petromus typicus | reverse complement strand
GGCCTCTTTTATATGGGCCACTAACCTCTACATGAGACTTGGCCCTCACAGCCTAATCAGCCCCCGCAAGCCCCGCCTCCTAGTACAAACACTGCAGGTATTAGAATGTCACCAAATGAAACTTGGAAGAATATAAAGGTTCAGATATAACATCCAGAGAGATAGATAGATGACTGTTAACCTATTAAAGGTCACTTGGTTTATTTCAATCTTGGGAGGCCATTGTCAGTAAAACCATCATGAATATCCATGTGTATACTTTTAGATCAATATAATCTCTCAGTTTTCTAGATAACTATTCAGAGTGCAACCTGAGCGTGGAAGTTGCATATTGTGAGAAACTACCACACTGTTTCCCAAGCTTATTATGGCATTTTTCTTCTCCATTAACATTTTTTTAAATTCAAATATTTTTGGTACATTATATATACACATCATCATTGCATTCAACATTAAGAGTTTGTGCCAGGATATGACACAATTTGATTCTCATTTTTTCTCATTTCCCCATCCACCCTATAAACCCTCTACCCCCTATATACATAACCTTACACTTTTTGAGGTGCTTGAATTTCTCCATATGTTCACCCACACTTTTTTTTTTACTGTAGTCATCCTGATGGGAATGGAGTGCTATATCATCATTATTCTAATTTGCTTTCACTTAGTAACTAATGACGAGAAACATATTCTGTGTAACTATTGGCTATCAATTATATTTTGAAAATGGGACACAATGCGCTGATGAATTCTTGAGTGCAGATGTATAGAGGTCAACTGTAAATAATTTTCCCAGTATGAGGAGAATAGAGAGTTGAATATAGTTACAAATTTAAAACACTGGGCCAACTTGGAGTTAGGAAGACAGAACAAGATGGAAGTGTACATGAATGTGAATAAGGAACAAGACCAACCATAATTAGAAGGTGAGGAGATCAAGAAAGCATCAAGCCATGTAGAGTTGGGGAAGCCATCTTGGAAACTAAAAGACAATCCTTTCCTAAAAAAAACAAAACAAAAAAGCTTAAGCATCCATAAAATTTGAAAGGAAGAGGAATGGAAAGAATTGTGTGGTGAAGACAAAATAATAGACACTTACTGGAGTCACAAACAAATGGAACAAATTGCACATGGGAGAAGTTTGAGGGCAGCAGGCAGCACAGCAGGGCAGCAAAGCCACCAAGGGGAACTGACCAGGCTTAAGTTCTTGTCCACAGAATGTGTGTAAATACATGCCCTAGAGAATCTATGTACCTTCATCTTGAAAGTTTAGGATTTTACACTTGAAAATAATCCTTCTGTGTGGCATCTTTTGAAACATGGATTCTTGGAAAGAATGGTCAAGGAACATCTGGAGGATGAGTGAATATAGATGTGATTCTCTGGCTAAATAAGAATGGGCAAAGGGTCCCACTGGACTAGAGTAACAAATAGCTGTGTTGGGGATACACCATCAGGCATGTGTTCGTAGTGGGTTCCACTAACACATTCCTGACAATAATACTGACCCAGGGCCCCACGCTGGACTGAGCTGTACATGTTCAACCCATTGGTCATGACTACTGATTGCCTCTCCTCTTTAATCCCTCTCTGCATTATGGATTAGTTTCTGAATGTCATATTACATATCAACAAATGTAAGATGATGGCACATAACTAGAGCTAAGTTATAAGCCTAAGGCCTTGGTGTAGAGGAAAAAGCTGAGGTCAGGAAAAGAAAGACAGCCAGGATGCTATCCAGCAAACAAGTCTTGACTCTTGTTAGAACATCTGCTCTCGGTTTTAGCCAGGGTTCATCGATACTATGTTCTTTTCAGCCGAAAGGATTCACAGTTTACTCAGGCACTCTGGCTGATGAGGGAGGAAGTGGCTTGCTTATGTTACCTGTACTTTAAAGATTTGTCCTCTGAAATCTTGACTTTTAAAACAAAACGTTTCAGTGGACCTCATGCAGAAGAAGTCACAGATACCCGTATACTGATGTAGGATGTTCTAAGGAGACCACCGCTCTCCTGGCTCCTCTGCCGGGCACCATCAGTCGATTCATCTGCTTTCTTTTTATATATTTTTCTCCACTGGTTCCTGTTGGAGTTCCAGTGACCCCAGGCAAAGGATTCTAAACAGATGCACATGAATAGATGGAGAGACAATCTTGGAAAGAGGAAAAACCCCATAGCAAGAACACTCTGGGAACCTCGGGTTGTGGAGAAACAGGAAGCTGAGAGAGTAAATAGCCAGCAGGGGGAAGGGAGGCTCAGCAAGCCGCACACTTGGCTTTGTCTTGGAAACATGTCAGACACCCTCGACGGCAAACCAGCCCAGTTCTCCTATGGCACTGCTGGCGAGTCTGGAACTGAAGATGTCTCCAAAGGCCAACCAGACACCCAGGCAGGCACCAGACATGTGTGGTGAATTTAAAACTCATGACTTCAGCAGCCCCTGTCCTTCTCCAACATGCTACACTGTACAGCTTTGCCCTCTGCCCTGACGGAGCTGAATGAGAGTCAGGTCCCCAGCCCGTTCTCAACACTAGCTCACACATGACTCACAGCCTCTCTGTCAGCATGACAGATGGATGACCCAGAGGGTTTGGAGAGGGATGCACCACGGAGCCAGTGTGCCTGTTGGCTGGATGTCATTCACAGCAGAAATCTCTTACGGTGATTTTCCTGCTCTCTTAATCCCCAACTAATAAAATGGAAATATGTAACTTGTGCATTGTGAGCTGATTTCCCAGAATTCTGGAAGAGGTTATGTTTCCGTATGAACAATGGGCAAAGGCTAAAGGTGGGGAGACTTTTATACATAGATATTATTTTTCTGCCTCCATGGAATGCTAGCTTTGTGCAACTTTTCAGCGTTTTTCCCAATATGTGAATGATTAAGATGGCCATTAAACTACTACTTACCTGGGCCAACAAAAAGTTCTTATTTTAACTTAAAAATGTGGCTGATTCAGCTTCTTCTTCCAGTTGGGGGTAATGGATATATTCCCAAGCAAATAACAAGCTTCTGAGAAATTATCCAAATCGACAAATACCTTTCCTCAAAACTGCTCACAGCGAGCGGTAGAGTGAATCAGAATCAATTTCTCTGTCCTCCAGCCATAATAGAAGTAGATAACCAACATGAAGCACTGAGCTCTGCTGCAGTTAATTTGGAGGAAAATGTGCTACCTGGAGAAAGACTGACGGTGCTTAGTGGATAGAAACAAACATGCTCATCCGGGGTATTTGAAAGGAGACAGCCCTGAATGAACATGCTTTGTCAGATGTGAGAGAGGTGAAGCCCTCTCTGCAGCTTTAGGCACAGCAAGGTTTTTAGCCTACTGGCCCTACTTCCTGTTTTACACATATACACCCTAAGTGGTTGAAAAAAAGAAAATGAAATTAGCTCACTGAGGAGGTAATCATACCCCCTCCGGTGGGCATCGATCCTCCCGGCAGCCCTCACGGGGACAGTCCCCTGGCAAATCAAGCTGTTGTTGGAGGCAGGAAGCTTCAGATAATGATCACGCCGGCGAGACGCTGAGATTCAGGGCTACTCTATCATGGAGGGGAAGTGGATTTGTGTTTATAATAGGTACGAGTTTCTCGCGAGACAGATGAATCCCTTTACCTCAACTTCAGCATTCACCTTTCCTCTCCGAAAATGCAATTATTTTATGAGTTCATACATGTGAGGACACAGAGGGCTATTAATTAACGGTGCAGAGCAGTGTCTCCTGGGAGGCCCTGAGCGCCTTCAGTGTAGACACGACAGTGACATGGTCTCTCCCCTGTCCTCCTGTCCTCTTGGACCGCGGTGGCACTACCTTGATGACACTGCCATTATAAACATTACTAAATGAAATTCCCTATTTAGTAGATTGAAAACCTCTGCTTATAAAACTGGCCATATTTTCCCACTAGGTTAAGATTATTTTATTATTGTACTTAATTACAAAATAAGAATCTATCATTAAATATATTTTAAATAACAAGAAAGCAGAAAATTAAAATGTTTACAACCACATCTTAAGCTATTGACACACACCACAACTCCAGGGAACTAGGGAACTAGGCTGAGTGGGGAAAAAAATTCCAAAAGTTGTATATCCCGTGATTTCATTCATGTACTTTTTAAAAAAGTATATGCTGGGGCTTAAACTCTGAGCCTTTGGACTGAGCTACATCCTAGATCTTCTTGAGATGAGTTCTCACTAAGTTGCTAAGTTGCCCAATTGTTGAAATGACAAAATTATAGAAATGAACGGTCTGGTGTTAGGAATAAAGATAAGAGAGGAGGAGAGGCAGATGGGGCTGTAAGGGGGAAATCACGGAATTTTTTCAGCCAGAGAAATGTTCTATATCTTGACTTTAACATCTATCTTCTAACTGGGGTATTCGGCCACAGACAGTCCCTGATCTTATTATGGACTTCCACTTTTCAAAGATGGGAAAGCAATATGCATCCAGTGAAAACCATACATCCAATTTTGAATTTTGATATCTTTTTCTGGGTGGTAGAATAAAACCCAATAACCCTCTCTGGTCGCTGTGCAGAAGTGAGCCACAGCTCCCAGCCAGCACAGGGCCAGGAGAGAGACGAAGCAACACCACGCAGTGTGCTATGTGCTAAGCTATGTGTGCTGTGTATGAAGCTCATTAAGTGAATTTTTGAGTGATAATACTTCCTACTTCAGGTGAGTTCCTCTGGGGTAAAGCCATACACAAGCTGAGGATCATCTGTAGGGTGTTGCCACTGATGGAAATGGGTGTACCACATAGTTTCTCTTTATTATTTCTGCTTCCTTCTTGTGACCACTAGCATCTCAAAATAAAGACTTAAATTAAAAGTTTCAAAATTGCATACATTCTAATGAGATGGAGACACATTTTAAAATTACTTCTGTGTATATATTTCCAATCTTTAATATGCATAGATGTTTTCTACAAAAGCAACCTTATAACTCTACATATTGTTTTGTAACCTAAATTTTTCATTTAAAGAAATGTACAAACATTTTCCCATTAGCAATCAATCTTGTTAATGAAAATGCTATTTTGGTTGAATATTTATGTGGAGAAACTGCAGCTGAATACTTGTACCAAGTTAAATATTTTAAAATAAATTCAGAAATAATTTATAGGTTTCTCGGTTTATGTTTTTATAATACTATAGTGGCAGAAAGTATTTCGCTCCCCCCTTTCTTCCCACCAGAGGGCCGCAGGCCACTAATATCTGATCCCCAGCACCCTTTTCTCCTGCAACTTCTCCATACGCAGGTTTCCAGTCCATTGCTGTAAAAGACAGGAGTTGAGCTCAGGAAGCTACCTCTTTCCAAAGAGTAAAAAACGGGACACATTTAGCAACAGTGACTAATAAGATGAAGTTCTGCGCCTTGTTATTCCATGTGCTGCCTCAGCCTTCCCCGAGCACTCCTGTGAGAGTCAGAGGGGTGCACTATGGGAAAGTGTCTCTGCTACAAAAATGAAAAGAGAGACAGAAAAAGTACAACTCCAGCCTTCTTGCCACTGTCCACCACTGTTTTTTCTTCATACACTCAGGCTATAGTTCGGATCAGGCTCTGCCACTGCTCAGACAGCTTTATATTTTTGTTAATGTGCTTTCACATAATAACAATATCACAATATCCTGCCTAGAGAATGTGGTACTGAGACAGACGTCATTTGTCTTTTGATCACCGTTCCCTAGAAGACTATAAAAAGAAAGAAAGCAAAGGCTCATGTAAAAGCTAAAAGTAGAACTTAGGGAGGAAAACACACTAAGACGCTCTCTGACCTTTGGTGCAGTGGTGACTTCTGAGATATATCAAAACCTGATCCATAAAAAGAATATATCAGTCAATAAGACTTTATAACATTAAAAATTTCACTCTTCAAAAAATACTATAAGTACAGTGAAAACAGAGCCAGAGTGTGAGAGAAGATACCTGTAAGGCAAGCATCTGATGAAAGGTTTTCCTTTAGCTTTTTGGTGCTGGGTGCTGAGCCTGCGGCTCCGCTCATGCTAATAACACATAGTTACTGCTGAGTGACCCCCCAGGCTCGTTCAATAACTTCACCCTCCACACAGAGTGAGTTCTAAATCCACAGTAAGAAAGCAATAAAATACACAGTACATAAATGGGCAAAAGGTTGAAATGGTTCCTTTACCAAAGAAAGTTTATGGATAGGAAATAAATAAATTAGCATTACTAATAATTAATGAAATGTGAAAACCCAGTAATTGACCATTTCTTATTAAAACAGCTAAAAGAGGGAAGAACCATATCAAATGTTGATGCAAAGAAGGATGAACTAAAACTCCTATATACTGCTGACTGAAGTGTAAAATGCTACAGTCATTTTAGAAGGACAGTTTATTACTTTCTTACATGATTAAATTGAAAAAAATTAAATTCATACTTTCCATTTGATTTAGCCTTCAGACTTGCCCAAGAGAAGACAAATAATCTGGCTACTAAAAGATTTGTGTATACACATTCAGAGCAGCTTTATTTGCAATAGCTAAATACTGAGTCCATCAAATTTGTCAACAGATGCAGTTAAACGATTACATCTACATCTATGCTGTAGATACCACCCAGTTTTAAAAAGACATAGGCCATTGATGTGTAATATACAAATGCCAAATAACTATGCTAAACAAAGCAAACCAAATAATACTGAGTATGTACTGTATGAATATGTTTTTGCAAAATTCTAGGTCATACATCCTCTGACAGAAAATTTACAAATGTGCAGAGTGCAGACAGGGTTGTAATAGGTACAAAGAAGAGAAAAGTTAGTTACTAAAGAACACAAGAAGATTTTATAAAGTGGATGTGTTTACTGTCTTGAGTGTGGTGATGGTTTCATTGGTGTATAGTTACATCTAAATTTATATTAACACCTGTCCCATTATATGCCAGTTATACCACAACAAAATCTAAAAATAGAATGCTTTAGAATGTACAGATGAGCCAATGAGTAAGTAGAATATTTTTGAAAGTATTGTGTATGAGGTTTTCTTTATAGTAATTTATGTTTTAATTTTACATTGTCTCTTTAACATACAGTAGAAGAGATAATTTGAAATTTGCAATATGAAGTCTAACAGAAAGAAATGAATTGAATGTTGATTGAAGAAAAATAAAACAGCTTCCTCTGAGTGTGTATTAATTTATAACATTGTCTGGAGACAACGGCCACTCTTTTGGGAGGAAATGGTGGTTAAGTCTAACTCTCTGTGGGTTAGCGAGTGTCACACCCAAGCATGGCTGCAATTCTGGATCCAGAAATCTTAGTCACTATTTTCACTAATTTCACCCATGGAGCTGCCCAGCTCTGGCTGGCTGATCTGTCTCCACCGACTAGGTACTGAGCCTCACCACCCTCTGGCCACACATCTAGTTACTTAGTGAAGCTCAAAGATGACTCAGACAAGAAATTACTGGCAACTTTTGCTGGAGATTCACAGCTGAATCCAGTGGTTTTCAAACTGCAGCATAAGCATCAATCAATATGAATCATTATGAAAAATAATTAAACATGTAGATTTTTAACCCTAGATGCTTTGCTCTAGAAAGTCTGGAACAGGTACAAGAAGATAGAACTGGTGAAAATAATTGCAACATTATCCTTGTTATTTTTACCCATTTTTATCTTTTAAAAGCATGAGTTTTTGGTCAAATCATATACTAACCTGATATTTTGTTTCATATTATAATATCAAGAGCCTTTTTAGATTTAGAATGTATCCCTTTTCTCTCTGGATTCCCTTTTTCCTCGTGATTCAGTTAGGTTCAGTTCAGGGTTTTCCATTTCAGGAACATTACTGTGGTCCAGACACCAGGCTGCACACGGAGAGGCCAAAGAGCTGTGAGCCTCAGGAAGGTGGTGTTCAGATGGGTGTCATGGAGTAAGGGACAAGCAGGAGAGTTTGTGTCACTCCCCACTTAGAGGATCTCCTTGATGAGTTGTGTAACCTACAAGGAGATACATTAGATGCTCCCCAACTTCCCTTCCAGACCTTACCTTTGTCCCTCTAGTAATAGATCAATCCAGGCCTTTTATCCAAAAGAAATATCTAACAGAGCCTAAATCTAGAGGCTAAATAAAAAGAATTGAAATTTATTTCATTTTCCCGCCAATTACCCATGTACTGCTATATGAGATTATTTGCAAGTGGTAGGATTACAAGGATCTTGATTCATATCCCATTCTCTAAATTTTCTTTTCAGTGAAATAATGGCTGTAAATTATCTGAGATATGTGTTATATCGCCAAAAAGCAAGTCAGCAAGGAATGTATTCAGTGGGCTGTCATACACTGTGGCCAGTGAAACGGTGTTTGGGGACTCCTGCAGACCACCCTGGGGAAGGCCATCTGAGGACTTGAGAGTGATCTTCAATAGTGGATTAGTCTAGGCTCACACCATGAATCAGTGTCCCTACTCCCTCACTCAGTATTCAGGAGATACCTCATTGATAACACACAGCTTCTACAAGCAGTCAGATCAGAGATTATGTGCCAGCTCACAGACTTTCCTTGACCTAGAATAACATTTCCCTGCCCCTCTTATCTTCCCAGCCCTCTTCCCACCTTCCCCTGCTCTCTACACTAAGGCTGGCATGTGGAGAGCTCCTGTTCCTGATTGGAGTTTAGCAGCAGTGTTAGCTGATCTATTGAAAGTAGATGTTGATGAACAAGTTCCATGACCACCAGAGTCTTGCGAAGGCCACACATTTTCTCTCCCTGTTATTCAAGGAAACCAGCAGCAAATGCTCTAGCAATGCTCTTCAGAAATAACAGATTTCTCCATTCTCAAATAGACCCGCAGGATTGATTTTTCCAGCTGTCTTGAAATGGGTTATTTTAAATCAGATATCACACACTACACCATATGAAGACTAGTGATTACGCTCTGAACAGAATTCTGGACTACATGATTTTCTAGATCAGCCCACACTAAAACAGAGAAGAGGGCTGTTCTGATGGCTAATACATTACCTCTATGAACAGCCTCAGTTTATTTTTATACCATAATTTGATTCTGATTTTCTCTTTAGCTGACAGCCTGTCTTTCGAAGGCTCTTGGAGATTTTCTTGTTGATGGCGGGAGACTGACTGAGCTGGAACAAAGCGGATCACTGCAGCCTTCCGTGCTGCAGAATTTAATCAACATGTCTCCGTAATTCCCAAGGCTTCCCACTCCAAAAGAGCCAGATCTGAAAACTCATTGACAGCGAGAACCAAGCGATCATTGGAGCAGTCAGCGCCAGGTGTCCCGCTGGGCAGCCATCTCTGAATTCATCCATCTATTGATGAAGCTTGCCAACAATTTCTTCCCCCACTCACTTCTCTTTTTTCAACTCTACGGGAAAAGGGCAAGGATGTTGTGAAAAAGAACAAGCTTTCAAATGCTTTTTAAATACATTTCAATATTGAGAAATAAGCCAAAATATGTGAAAATAAAAGCACTTTGGAAATTGTGCTTGCTTGACAGAGAATGTCTTTCATCAAAAGAAGAACCATAATTCCTCCCAAGTATTATTATAGTTTCTGTCCTTTCATTTTCTTTTGAACTTCTCTAGGTTGGTGCTGGGGAACTTTGGGGCCCTAAAGAGTCTGGTACAACTTACATCTCATTAACTGGATGATGTTAGTCCCAAAATGTCTACATTTAGAGACTATGCGAATCTGGTATTGAACAGCTTGACACACACTGGAAAACTTTCGAGCATCCCATAACTTTATATCAAACTCAGACCATAGGAAAGGCTTCACAATGCATTTTCTAAAAAAATTCAAATCTTTATTGGTACATTATGAATACACATCATCATAACATTCAACATTGAGAGTTTGCACCAGAATATGACATGACTTGATTCTCATTTTCCCCTTCCCCCACCCACCCTGCAATCCCCCACTCCTGTATACGTAAGCTTTGTCTCCTTTTTTTCTTATTACTATCACGTTCTTTTCCCTTTCATTATTTATCCCCACATCCTCTTTCCTTTTAAATATTTTCTATTTCACAGTGCCTTTTTTTACCTAAAAAAAAAAAGATAGCAAAGTAGTGGCCTGCAGATAGAAGGTAACCTCAATTTAGATTCCGTGTGACCAGAACAAAGCTTAATGTATTTTAATTTGGACATAAACCATGGCATGTGGAAGATGGTCTCTAGTTCCTAGGGTTTCACAGGACCTATTATCTGCCTTTGTTATGGAACTCACACTCTGACACATGAATATTATGGTCCTGGCCCATGTAGGTATATGAACTTGTGAGTCTTGATGTAGGAATTTGATTCTTCAATAAAATGAAGCTGCTGAAAACAGATATTCTGAAAAACAGAAGAACCTAATTCCAGGAAGTATAAGCTTTATGCTTAATGTTTCTTCAAAAATTTTATTTTATGTTTTAGAATTTATAAACATTGTTTCCCAATGTTCTTTAGTAAGAAATGGACACTTTTTTAAGTAGCCCAATATTACCCTTCCAGAAAATTCTGTTTTTGAGAAAATAAAACCTCTAAATAAGTTCTTAGAGAAAGTTTCTTTAAAGAGTCATCTATTATTTAATAAGAAACATTGAGGGAATGTTGACTGTGTGGAACTCCTTCAGTAAAGTTTTTGCCTGCCTATATCTGCCAATCTGAGACTAACACTTCTTCATTATCATGTCTTCTAAGTCCTTATTTTGAAAGATCTATGTTAAGCCATACTTCAAAATTCAATTAAATATACTATACCTGCTCTTCCTCTTTCTGAGGCATGACTAACACCTACTCACAAAAAGCTAGGTTAGGCAGTGAATCCAGATGTGTCTTCTCAGCAAGTTGTTTCAGTGACATTTGTTCCTGGCAAGTTTGGAAAATAAAGTAAAAGTAGACAACAGTATCATCATAGATAGAATGAAAGTATGAATTTAACAATGAATAATAGACAGCTTAGACTGTCAAAGATGGAAGGAGGTGAGAAGCCCCAAGTTCACTATCATTTGATATTAACAAAGTGTCCTTGATTACTCTGTGTTCTTATAAACCTGGGTTTCTGTACTCTAAACTCTCATAAGATCAATCAGGAAACATGTTATATAATAGTTTATTTATGAATTGATGAGAATTAGAGATATACTCATACATTTAAAAACAAAAACTGTTAAATCCCTGGGATACATCAAAAGTGCTCAGAAGAAAAAACCCCAGGCCCCAGAAGGAAGAGAGCATGTTTAAAGATGACTGAGACTCTAGGGCTTAAAGTTGCAAGAAAGACAGAAGCCAGCTTCAGAATGGGAAAAGGGGAGAACTGACATGTGATAGTCATCTCACGACAGGCAGCAAACTCAGATTTGATTCATTCTGGACTTTGAATGAATATGAAAACTGAGGGGCCCTAAATAAATAAACCAAATTTAATGGAACTAGAGAGATTCTAAACTGTTAAGGTAAGAAGTGGCATTTGGGAGCCTTGTGGATGAGCTGTGCTTCCCACAAGTGCTGAGAGTGAGGAATGGAAGCCTCATAGTGAGCCTTAAAATAAGAGAAAATGAAAAAGGAAGAAAAAATGGAAGGAAGATAGGAGAGGGGAAGAAAGCACAGAAGAGGACAGAAGAAAAATGTGCTGATGCAAAGAGAATCAAAGAGAGAAAGCACCAAACCAAGGTAGAAAATAACTATCAGTCCCTGGGTGGGGTGGCTTACACTTGTAATCCCAGAACTGGGGAGGCAGAGGCAAAAGGATTTCTGTGGAGTTCAAGGCTGAGTCCAGGACCAGCCTGAACTACAAAAGCCAGACCCTGTCTCAAAATAAATAAATAAATAAACAGAAGGGAAGATATGACTAGCTTTCTGAAATAAAAGAGAAATACACAAGTAACCCTTAAAAATAAATACAAACACATAACTAGCCAAAATAGTAACCGTGCTCAGTAAAAGAATCATGACTAACTCTAGGGACAGCATTTAGGAGGTAGCTAGATATAAGAATCAGACTGTAAATGATTCAGGAGACTTTGTATTCAAACAGAAGACCAGAAAACATGTCTGAATATTTCCAATTGTCAGTTGACTCTGCTGTGTTTTAAAACAAAAAGAGAAAAAACCAAATGTATGTAAAAGGGAGATACCTGGCAGAGGGTGGAAGTAAAGTCTAAACATTTGAAAGGACGTTCTGAAAAATGATTGATTGCTTACATGAAAGCATGGCCTAGCCCGGTGTGTGGGGGATGGGAGGAGGGGAGGAGGTGGTGTCTCACCCCTAGTTGCTTCTCTGCCCCATCTTTTCTCATTCCTCCTGCTGGTCTCCTTCCCCCAGGTGCGGGAGCAGCTTCTGGTAGGTGAGGTTGTCCTCACAGTGTTGCTTTTATTTTCCCTGCTATTTTATTTTCTCTGCTATTCTTTTAGTTCCCTGTTTCTGCGAGTCACATGCGCGTATCTCATTACAGATAGAATCCTTTTCTAATGAACTTCCATATCATCGGAATCATTCTGTCACATAGCGGTTTCCTCCTTGAAGTACCTAAACGAAAAACTATAATGAGGTTCTTCCCAGGGAAAAGTTTTTCCATTTAGTGGACTTTGCCTAGTCCCTGAAGTTTCTCACTGGTTAATGATATTTTCTTCTGATGTGTTGAAAATCGATCTCTCAGAATCTTCTTTTAAAATCTCAGCAAAAGCAAACCATTTCCTCAGGATAACAAGAGCAAATCCTCCAGTGGAATGTTATTCATAAAAAGGTATGCAATCCCAGGGGGTCTCTCTCTCTCTCTCTCTCTCACACTCTTTCATTTCTCAAGAGGATTGACTTCTACATGTAGTTCTTTTGTTCCTTAACTGAGGCAAAAAAACAAATACATATGTAAATACTTCAAAAATGAAAGCTTTATTTTATCTTGTTTGTATGAAAATTAAATGCTAAAAATACAGAATGAAATACTGCTTAGGGTATAACAGCAAGGGATTTTGTTTTTACAAATACATAAATGAGTCATATTGTTTGTTCTCTTTACCATGGATACCTGCATCTTTTTCTCCTATAAGACAGAAATGCTGTTGTTTCATTACATAAGTAATATTTTTCAAAATGGGCATATTCGCTACCTGTATTAAAATTATTAGAGACTCTTTTTAGGTCAAGAGAGTCAGGCATCTTCATTTTAATGAGCCACTTCAATATTATTAAGCACTGAAGTTTAAGAGATTCCTAATAAACAAATGGCATCTAAATAACAGTATTAGTATATATGCTTCATGAAAAAATTCTATACTTGAAAATATTTGGTGGTGCTAGCTGGAAATCAAACCCAGTGCCCTGTGCACGCTGAGCAAGTGGTCCACCCCTGAACTATACCCCCAACTCTCAAAAATTTTAAACACACTGTGAGTTTTTCATATTTTTCAGATCTTTCATTAGAATTTGGGGCAAAGGGGGTATCTGTGGAAAAAAGTTGATGTGCATGGACAGAATGCAAGAGAAAGTAACAGGTTCCATCTCCTCAGCTCCTGTTTGGAAACACTCCTCAAGACTCTCAGAGCCTCCCTGCACAGATTTCAGTTTCTCCTGCCCCAAAACAAAACCCTGGACTTAAGGGCACAGGGATAGAATTTCTGCACTTTGGAAAGAGTGTTCCAAATCCTTGGATTTTTCTCACATACCATGGCTAAAATATGATAGATCAAGGCTAGGGATGTAGCTCAGTAGTTCCAGCCCTGCCTTGCAAGTGCAAGAGCCGGGATTCAATCTCAGTAACCACATACAACAATGGCGGGTGTGATAACTCACACCCAACAGCAATCAGTACCCACATACAACAGTGCCGGTGGTGACTCACGCCTGTAATCCCAGCACTTGGGAGGCAGAGGCAGCACGACTTCTGTGAATTCAAAGCTGAGCTCAGGGCCAGCCTGAACTACAGAAGTGAGACCCTGTCTCAAAAAAAGAAAAGCAAAACAACAACAACAACAAAATATGATAGATCAGATGTAATTTATGACCAGGAAAGAGAAGAACAAGCTGAGCTCTTCAGTGCCAGTTCAAACGCAGAATTATGAAGCATAGAAGAGAAGTGGAAGGGGTTACAATATCACAATTGTTACTGCAAAGAAAAGAAAGGCAGAGAGAGGCAGAAGGAGAGGAAGAGGGATGGAGAAAGAGAGATGGATGGAGGAAAGCAAAGGAAGAAAAGAAGGAAGGAAATAAGGGAAAGAGCAAGCAAGCAAGCACAATGAAAAGGACATGGGAAATTAGCTAGACTTGACGCATAAGGTGAGGAGGAAACATTTCTGGTCCTGAAACTCTGGCACTGAATTGGTAGCGTGATATTCTTATGAACCTGGTACTTACTGTCTCAGCACTGAGTGAAGCACTTTGCCAACATTTTCTCATTTAATCTCAACAAATATTGCTTCCTAGAAAAACATCATCTCTTACATGTTAAGGGTGAATAAATAAAGCTTCGAAGGGTAAATGCTCCAAGTCAACCCAGGAGTTGATGCTGAGTTTATGGCATGCCTTAGGACCAACTCCTAAGCGGTATTTTAGAGAAGAATCACTACACACCAAGAGAGAAGGCAAATGAGGTGAAGTAGTATGTATTTTGAGAAAAATTTCAGTTTTGTGTATTCCCAAATCTGTCTCTCTGGGACACAACAACACTGTGTCGATGTGGTTAGTGTAGTAAAGACTCAAATGGCCTGTTGTGGAAGAGAAATTTAACATTTTGAAAAGTTCGGCATTTTGCAGTTGGCTCTGACCCCTCCCCCTCCGGGGCCCAGGCCATTGCTGGGTCTGTGTTTCTATCTTCGCCATCTATTCTTCACCTGACCTCTCATTCTTCATTTATTAACAAATGAAAAGAATCACTTTGAATTAGAATTCAGCAGATTCTCTTTGCCTGCTTTGCATTTTCTAAGAACATTATGCACTAGGTGCAGAGTTAAATCACACCACATGAAACAAAAATAACACGATTTCTATGGTTCCTACACTAACTAAAACTAGTAAGCATTGTTTATTCTACTGTGGTACTATTTTTTTAAAAGAATTAAGGAAAATGTCATCAAGAAAGCAACATTTTCACAGTCCTCATTTAATCTTTTTGTGCCCCACAAAATATTTTCAACTTAAAAAAAATCAACCAACTAAAATTGTTATATCATTTCTTTTCTTAAATATCTCTCAATCTGGACTCTTTTATTTTTGTAAATTGCAAATAAATTTTCTATTTTAACTTCCATTTCCTATCTCGTTCTGTAATACATTAGTCCAACTAGGGTTTTTACCACAGAATCATGGACTGAGTAGTTTTAGAAAAGAGAGAGGGAGAGAGAGAGAGAGAGAGAGAGAGAGAGAGAGAAGACTTGGATTTTACACTTCCAGAGACCAGAAAGTCCAAGATTTGGAAACTACTTCCTGGTTTACAGATATCCTTATGTGGGCCTTCAGGCTGTGAAGACCCACTGTCTCTTCATATATATACATATACATATACATATACATATACATATACATATACATATATATTTTTTTCAAATCTTTATTGGTACATTATGAATACACATCATCATTGGACAGGAGCCCACTGTCTGTTCTTAGAAAAGGTACTAGCTGTCTCTTGGGTATTGCACTTTTAGGATCTTATTTGACTTAATCACTCTCCCAAGCCCCATCTCTAAATGCGCATCTTGGGTCCAGGCTTCAGCACATGAATATTGGCGGGGATACCCCAGCTGTCATCCCACTGTAGGGAATGCTCCTCTCTCTTGCCCCAGCCCTTGCCCTTCCATAATCAGCACTGAGTCCACGTGCTTCCAGTCACAGAGCCAGGGACATTGCCTAGCTGGTTGAGAAGCACATGGATGCCAGGAAAAATGTTTTAACCTATGAGTATCAAGCGTGTCTGTTTCCCTCTTCACAAGTTACGTAGAGCAAAGGCAAAGGCCGTCAATAGTCTTCAGAACATGAGAGTAAAGAGATTACTTATTCCCTGGGGTAAGATATTCTCTATATTATATCCCTTTACCTATAATGTAGATTTGATTTTACATTTCATAGTCTTTTTATTATACTCATAGGATCACACAATCATCATTATTTTTAAATTCCAGAACATTTCCATCACCAAGCTCATTAACGATCAGTTCCCATGTCTTTTCTCTCAGTCCCTGGCAACTAACTACTAGTTTACATTCTGTCTCCATGGATTTGTCACCTCTGGATATTTTATATACATTTCCTCATATAATGTTTTCAAGGGTTTTTATATGCTATGATGTGCACTGATATTTAGTCCCATTTCATCAATGAATACTACTCCATTTTACGTCTCTGCTACATTTTGTTGACCTATCCGTCCGCCAGCTGTAATTTGGATTTTTCTCTATCATTAGTTCTTAGGAATAATGCTGCGATCAACCTTGTGTGAGCAAATGTCTTCCATTTTCCTGGATCTACAACTAGGAAAAGAATTTCGGGTTCTAGAACTCTAAGTTTTCGAGCAGCCGCCAAGCGTGTCCGGGCAGTCCCGCCGTGTTGTACTCCCAGAGCCGACATTCACGCTGATTTTGTCACCTCGGCGTCCATGTTCACCTTCAGTTTCACGTGTCATTGCTATAGTCATCTTCGTGTCCAAGATGGTATATTTCATTGTGATTTTAATTTAATTTTCCCTAATGAGTAATGGAATTGAATATATTTTCAGGTGGTTTTGAGGATTTCTGTATTTTCTTTGAAGAAATGTCGGTTGTAGCCTTTCACCTATTTTTATATTGATGAGCTATTTTCTTTTTAAGTATGAAGTGTGCATTGTATCCTCAAGACAGTAAGCGCTTGTGTTATGTGATTTTTCAAAATAAACCTCCCAATTTAGATGTCTTTCACTTTCCTTAGTCCTTTGACACACAAAGGTTTTTAATTTGGACGCAGTTGGGGTCATCTGTTTTCTTTGATTGTTTGTGCTATGGATGTCGTATCAAAACAACCACTGCACAGGTCAAAGTCGCAAACATTTATTCCTATGTTTTCTTTTAAGAGTTGTGTACATTCAATTGTAACTTATAAATCTTCCATTGATTTTGAATTTTTAATATCGTGTGAATCAGAGTATCAGATTCTATCTTTTCGATGTGGGTATCCAGTTGTAGCTACTCATATATTGAAAGGATTCTTTTCTTGCTTTTGCATTCTAGTGGTATCCCTGTGAAAATTCAATTGACCATATACACACGGATTGATTTATGGAATCTTTTTTCTACTGATTCATAAAAATACAATTTAAAACTTTTCAAAATATGGTGATCTTTTATACCTGTAACAAAACAAAAATTGTGCCCATTTCTTTTATTTTCCTTTACTTTAGACTAACATATCTGTACATTCATAGGAGATCTATAATTTCACTACATTGCTTCAAATATGATTGCAACTACCAAATGGCAAGCAAAAAATAGCTCAGAAAGTCAACCAGGAGGGCTATGAACATAGTCAGTTCCTGGAAAATCAAGCGCTCAAGTTGTACAAAGCAGTCACAGAACAGGCACTCCCTGGACAGCTCACATTTGGAGAACAGGAACGTTACAGACTGTGGAGTTGGTACCACCAGACTAAAGTGTTTTCACTCCAGGACATACTATCTGAACCTGCAGGTAAAAGGGGAAAAAGCTTCGCATATGTTCACTACAGACACGGAAAGCTGGGCATTTCACACCTTGTCAGACTTACCAGGTACAGAGCTGTTCTCAGGTCTAATTTTAATTCTAACAGATATGTGAGAAGTCAAATCAGCGCAAATCAGCTGATCAGTCAAATCAGCTTTTTTTTTTCCCCCTCACTGCGTCATTTGCTGCTATCATGTCTGAAGGGAATTTATTAAAAAACATACATTAAAAAACATTAGGTTGCATTAGGTTCAGTGCAAACTGTTTTACAACATAATGGCAACTATGAGCTCTAAATTACCCATATTTAAAAAACTTGCCTTAGTAAATATCCTGAGAGATGGAGCTAACTTGTTTATTAACTCAGCCTGGTGTATTTGTTGATTATAAAAGTATTCAATCTTCTAGTGTGAAGAATTTCTAACACAATGTTAGGGAAAATATTATAAAACCTATGAAGACAACTTACAAATAAAGTTTTTTGTGAAATATTCTGTCTCTGCATCTTCAAATTACAGATAAATGTATTAAAAAGGAAAAAGATAGGGCAGTTAAAGTGTGTTAATTTCTTCTAAAATCCACAATTAAGAGAAAAAAGTATTTTTCTTGTGATACTCCAGTTTTGCGTGGACTGAAAATTCACAGAGAAAGTCATCAAATAGGGTCAAGAAGGTCTCTACAAGGAGGAGATAAGTCATCCACTTATCCTCCCAAGAGGTTGTAGATTTGCTAACTGTCTTACTTTTCTCTCATTACTGAGACAAAATACTTGATACCCAAAGTTAAAGGAGGAAAGTTTACTGAGCTCAGTTTACAGAGGTTTCAGTCTACAATTAGCTGGCTCCAACGCAGAGTGGAACATGGTAGGGGGCAGCAGTTATGGTGCATTGAAGGCAGAAAAGCCACGAGGGACCTTGATATCATCTTTCTGCCCCTCTTATCCTCCATCTAAGCTATTGGGACTACAAAAGGTGCCAAAACAATCAATGAACTGATACAATAATCATATACCCTTAATCCCAGCATCACACACTAGATTCAGCCACCTCTGATAAAGCCCTGGTTATGCCTGCATGTGGTTTGGGGGAACATCAAGACATAAACTATGACATTGATCTACATCATTAGACAATGAGGGTGTGGAAAGGTTTCTCAGGCAAATTTAAAGAAGTACACACTCAGGGAGGATAGAGAGAGGCACATAAAATTACCTTATCTCATCTATCTCACTGGACATTTCTTAGTTACCTAACTATAGGTTTATTTGATTCTCTTTCATTAAACTTAAACTCAGTTTTTCTTGAACCAAGTAGAGACTTTTAAGACAAACAGTTCAAGTTTACTTTAGCTTAACTTTGCAAATCAGAAATGCTGTGGTCATTTGTGAGGCCTAAGTGCTTTTGATACCCAGGACTTCTTTGTATCTGGTTTCTATTTTACTTTATTTATTTATCATAACAACTTTTATAAATCTAGTCACAGGAGATATGCAATTCTTTCTAGCTTATCTTAACACAATTATTTTTATATTAGCCCATAGTTTTTTCTCATAGTAATAGTTTAGTTTTTATTGCTGCACAGTCTTCTAACTGTGTGGCTGAATCACAAGGTTTTCACCCATCCTCTTGCTGATGGACACAGAGCAACTGGGGTTAATTCTAATTTTTTAACTAGTTAAAAACAAACCACTGCTTGAAACACTGTAGTACATCCCCTTATCCAGACATTTTCTTTTCTCTCAGATAAATTGCCATCAGTGGAATGGTTAGATCAAATAGTAGCTGAATATTTAACTTTTTTTGAAAATTTCAACAAACTCTTGTTCCAAATTAAGTGTTCAGTTTTGTGTAGAAGTCCAATTTCTTACCATGTTCAATATGGCTAGCCATTTTTACCGTATCTGTTTCAGAAGACATGTTACAGTATCCCACTGTGTTTATAATGTTTATTTTCCTACTAACTAGTGACAGTAAGCATCTTTTTATATGCTTATTTGCAACTTAGGGGAGCCTCACATATTTATCCAAATCACTTTCTATTTTTTAGCTTGGCCATTGCATTCTTATTGTTGAGCTCTGAAAATTTCTCACAATGGAGCATAAAAAAATTTTGGATGAGAACATATTTATTATCTTGATTGTAGAAAAGGTTTGCAAATATATACTCAAAATTATGCAGCTATGTACTTTAAGTATAACCAATGGTGATATGCCAAATATACCCTGATAGAAAGATGATTCTTATAAGCATTTGTTATTTCTTTTTTTGGCTTTTTATTAGCATATGTTTGCAGTACATAATGAATATAATCACTGTGGGCTACTGGCACATGTCCCTGTTGTATTTTGTTCCTTTTTAGTTGTCCTTCTCTCCCTCTCTTTACTCTAACTGCCTCCATCCTTTTAATCATCAGCTGGAATACAGTTTAAATGAAGAATTTATCTTTCCAGTTGAGGAATACTGACCATCTGAAATTGACAGAAGATTTTGCCTTTGTCAAGTAACCTCTAAGAAAACTTAAAAAGCACCGTAGTCACCCTTGTTCCCTGAGCTCCAGAAGTGTTGCTTGTTTGCAGAAAAACATACCTAGATTTTCACTCAAAAGATATACCTGGGTGGCACCATCTGCCTTCGTACTCGGAAGTGCCAGTCTTTCTGCCTCTGTCTTTACAATAAGCGCTACCCCTATTCCTGCATGACTGGCAGAGGATCTATGATGGATCCGTTCATCAAGGGTCCAAAGGACAGGGTGGTCCCCAGTGCAGTATCTTCATAGTATCAGGACTCAGTTTCCCAGGGACAACTGGACTAAGACATCACAGAGCTCAAATATGAACCTAGAGGACATTGTAAACCATATATTTTGGTGAATGCGTAAATGAGTGCATGTGTGGTATTTATACTTAAGTGCAGATTATGAGACAGAACAGAAACACCTTTGAGTGTGGTCAGTAACACAATATTTTTCAAAATTATCTTAATTTCTTTTATATTAATTTCTCTTCCTACAAGTAGTATCTGAAATTCTCAGTTGTACATTTTTGCCAACATTTGATCTTTTTATTTGGCTATCTCTTCAGTGTTGTAATAGGAATTCTCTAGCATGGGTTTATTTGACTAATGAATATATTGAGTAAATGTGAATCTCTTGGATAGTCCCTTTAGTGAAATGTATGACTGAGTATTTTGCTTACTTTTCCTTGAGTTGTCTATTTTATTTTTGAATTATTGAACTGTTTATACATTTTGAATAGAGGCCATTTTAGGTGATGTCTTTGGAATTCCACGTTTGCTCATTCCTTTACATCATCACCTTTACATGACTGTATTAACAGACTTTTTTCCAGTTCATCATTGTTATCAATTTTTGAAATCAATAGTCCAATTTTAAAGTATTTCCTTTAGCACTATGCCATTAGGAGGGCAAGAACCAGATCCTACTTCTTGATCCATGCTGTCTTCAGTGAAAGAATTCATTCAGCACATATAGACGGTTGTACAGAAGTATAGTAAAGCTTGCTGTAAAGCAGATCCAGAGAGATTTGCAACTTCAAAGGAGAAAATAGATGGTTCCACGTGGGCATTTACCAGAGTTCGAGTCTGAATGTCTCTGTCTACATGCAAGAGTTTCTCCTGGGTTCAGGAAACTATGTGATTTTGATACTTCCTGACATTTTTCTTGGAGGTTACTTTGGAATTGCAAAATGTAAGCCTTGTCCTCTGATGGTGAGTTCCCTCAGAGGCTTAATCATGGAAGAAACTTAGAGATTTATGAGAGAAGAAGTTTCAACTAAATCAGGGATCAGCTCAAGGTTTGAGGATCTTTAAAGACTGCTTCCCTTTCTGATATAACTAGAATAGGGTATGGCACCCAGATATGCTAAGTGTCTTGTTCTGGAAATAAACAGCTCTGGGACAGAGTGTGCTCCATGTAAAACCTTCAGTGTCAGTGTGCTTTGTGGGATCATTTGAGTCTGAGGTCTTGCAGATTATTACAACTGTATTGCACATATAAGTCTTTGCTTTTTACTTAAGTATAGCTGGCACTATAACAATAACCTTTTTTGTTCTTCAAGCCCTCTAATGTCTACCTTCCTAACAACTAGTTTTTATACCAGTATTTACAAAGTCATTCTATATAATAATGTTTTACAGATATTATGCTTATAACCTTTGTTAGTTTTAGTTTATATTTAGCTTTAAAATTCATCAGAATTAATATCTTATGATTTTATTACCTAAGATCTGTGAATCTTGATATCCAAACAGAATTCCTTCTACTGTGTTGTATTCTTTAAGATTGCCTTTATTATCTACATTTCATTATTCTTCCACATAAATTTTAGAATTACTTATCAGTTTTCACAGTATTAAGAAGTATTAGATTTCTATTGCTGTCAGAACTGGCATCTTTACAACTATCATTTTGTCAGTGCATGTTTTATAGATTCCTAAGAAAAATTTTCCACATGTATAAGAACTGTAATATTTAAGTGGGTAGTCAGAAAACAGAAAAATTAAGTGAATATATACAATAAGTTTTATGAGCATTTCCAAACACTTTTCCAAAGTTGTTTTACTAATGTTTGATATTTTTGGAGCTTTTCTAAATCTAGTCTAAGTGAAAGATTTAATTTCCATTTTTTTCTGGTATAGAGACATTTAATTGGTTAACATTTTATATTTACCTTGTATTTAGCAACTTTACTGAAGTTATCCATTGTAATAATTCAATTACAGTTTCTTTACTGCACACAATAACACTTTAAGTGAAAAATGCCAGAATTTGCATTTACTGATTTTGTTCTTTTGCCTTCTTCTCTAATTAGGTTACCTTGGTCTGTATCAATTGTATTATAAAATCTAAAAATAGTTACAGTGACACCATTGTCACCTTCCTGATCTCAGAAGAGATTATAATGACATACTGTTAGAAGTCAGTATTGTGCAAGTTTTTTCTCAATTTGCTTTCTAGTTGGTATTTTAAGTGTTCTCATTGTGAATGAGTTGATATTATTGCATCTGTTTCCATATCCATTACAAAGGTCATGTGATTTATTTTCTCCTTTTTGTATACCTGTTAATGATATTTCACTGATTTTAGATGATAATATAAATTTTACATTTCTGTTACAAATACAACTCAACTATTAATTAATCTTTTGGAGATCTATGAACTTAATTTGACTTCTTAAACATGATTTTCATATTCTGTGCTAAAGAATTCATTTGACTTGCAATTATTATTTCTTTTATGCCATTATTCTTGAAAGGTTTCAACATCAATATAGTTCTGGCCTCACAAAGAAAATAATTATTATAGGGTAGTCACCATTTTTACCTTAAACTATTGAAATAATTCTTATTAGAGCTAATTAAAATAGTTCTCCTTTTAATTTACACATTTGGTTTCTTTAATAGTTCTAAGAGTATTCATATTTTATATTTCTTTTTATTGTCAGTTCTGACAAAGTGAAATTTTGTTGAATCTATATTTAACATTTTACATGCATAAAGCTGTATCTCTTATTTTTCCAATTTTTACAGAATTTCTAATAATAACTGAATTTTTGCTATTGATTAATATACCTACTTTTTATAAAAGTAGACTCCTTCTCCTTCTCTCTCTCACTCTCTATCTCTTTCTCTTCTACATCTAAAATTTTAGTTCTTTCTGCAATGCTTTACCTCATACCACACCATCAAATCCTGGTGCTACATTAAAGCTATCAAGGAAACAGATTAGTGGTCAGCAGTAATGGCTGATGAATGTCAACATTTTGTGGGCTACCATTACATTCTGGTAGGCAATGGATCTAGTCCACTGAAGACCAGAAAAAATTCAATAGTTCTTTCAAATTTACCTAAGTGAATAGAAAGTCACAAATATAAGTTAACATACAGTATAAAATTACTACAAAGAAGGGAGATGTGAGAAACAGATTTATTAAAGAAATTCATTTTGATAAAACTTTACAAGCATTTCTGTCAAGTGAACTAGAATGAACTAAAATAGTAAAGTTTCAGGAGATAAAACTCAATCACACATACATAATATCTCATCCAAATAAAGGTTATAAATCCAGTATTTTTATTTTGGATTTTGTGCAGTCAATTTTATGCAGCCACATGTCCAACAGGATTTGAAGGTGTCACGGGTTGAGAAACTCATGAAGCCAGCTTTCTCAGAGCTGAGCTTGCAAGAGGTTAGCAAGAAAGTGAGTGCCTTGGAATCAGCACGCATGGAAGGAAAGGGAAGGTGATTTGGGATATGGAGAACGGTAGTTGTGCAGAATCCTCAGTAGAAATATGGAGAACTCTGCAGTAGAACGACCTTCACATTTGTCCTAATTTACATAGGAAGGTTAGGTCTTCATAGCCCTGGGTAGTTTGCTGAAGGACACTTCCAGGATGCACTCCTGTATGTAATTGTGTGACAAAGAGAGAGACAGAAACAGAGAAACAGATAGATACTCTGCTCTAAACAAAAATTTGATATAGAAATTGATTTGAGCTAAGCCTGACTGTGCACATGTGTAATATCAGCACTTGAGAGGCTGAGGTAAGAGGATCATTGTGAGTTTGAGTCCAGCTTGGGCTGCATAGTGAGTTCAAGACCAGCCTATACTACATAGTGAGGCCCCATATAAAAAATGATTACAAAATTCATAAGCCCATGTGATTCATAGTGATTTCTAAATAAAGATATAAAGTCATAGAAGTCTGGACTCCAAAACTTTCTGTTTATATTCAGGAATCACACATGCCCACTTATTACCTCGTCTGTTATAGCTGGCTACTTTTCAAGTCTTCCACACGTTCTACATGAGAGAAAGAAAGCAACTCTGTTATTATGATGCCAAGTCTCTGGCATCTGTTCATATTAAAGAAATACTAACTTATTTTCTCTGCAGTTCTCTAATATCTTTGTCTAGTCCTGGTTACACTCTGGACCATCAATCATGCTGCTCCTGAACACTGGACTCTTTCTAGTGACCCTTTCAGACTGCTCCCATGCACAGTTGATGAGGATAGCAAATGCAAATCTTACCCAAGGTACAGACACAGGAAAATTGGAATGCAGTTTGTTCCCTGGACATGTTACATTTATTGTTCAGAATTTTATGTGTAAATGCAGATTAGCATATCTTCCAATCTTTTCATATCTGCTCCCTGGAGGAGACTTTAAAATACTTTGAGGAAGCTGCTATAAGAAGCAAGGTCTCTGCTACATGGAGCCATGTGAAAACCTGTCCTTTCCTGAGACTAAGAGTAATTGTCTTACTTTTCTAGTTGCTGAAACAAAATACCTGACACCCAAAGTTAAAGGAGAAAAATTTATTCAGCTCATTATCTATTGAGCTGAATAAATCCACTGGCCCCAAGACCATTGCAGCAAAAGCAAGAAGAGATCTTGTCAGTATCTTTCTGCCCCTTTTATCTTATGCAAATGACAGTGACTCAGGTGGTACCAACCAATCAGTGGGTTGACTTAGTAATCACATGACCTTAATCACACACTAGACTCAGCCACCTCTGAAAAAGCCCCACCTGTGACTATAGGAGGCTCTGAGGGACAGCTAGACACCAGCCAAGATGCAATATTGTGCTCAGACCTTTGAACAGCTTCCCTGGGAAGAGGGCTTGACCTTGGGCAAGGGAGCTTTCCTAGCCAAAGTGGTCAACAGAGTCTCATGCTGGCAGCTAGACTCTCCGCTGGCATCATCACCCCAGGGGAGAAGGCCACAGATGCTTCATTCCACAAGTGAGGTCTGGTCACACACACAGACTCCACCACCCAGAACTATTTCAAAACAAAATAAAGTCCACAATCACTTCACCTGTTTGGGCACTTGTCATCCTTTCCAAGGACAATTAAGGAGGCAAAGAATTATGATTTTTGACAGATATAACCTCATTCTACAGCATACTTTTTTTTTTTTTTTTAGGTTTTCTGAGACAGGGTCTCGCTTTGTAGTTCAGGCTGGCCCTGTGCTCAGCCTCAAACTCACATCACAATCCTCCTGCCTCTGCCTCCCAAGTGCTGGGATTACAGACATGAGCCACCACGCCCAGCACTGTGGTATGTGGTACTGGTTGCTGCTGGGCGTGAGTCTCCATACCCAGTATTGTATGTGGTTACCAGGGATCGAACCCGGCTCCTTGCGCTTGCAAGACAGGTGCCGGAACCACTGAGCTAAATCCCCGGCCCTCTACAACATACTTTTAAACATTTGGGACTCAGTCAGACTAAAAGTAAGTTCCACTTGAAAATTCCTAAATAATAAAATTGATTAAAATATGCTAGTTTTAAAAATATTGCAAGTATTTTAAACTAAAACAATTCCATTTCTTAAAATTCATGGAGATTTTTGGGATATTTTTTCCATGTACTTAAAATCTTCTGAATTGTATGTTATATATGTGAAATATAAAATGCTCAAGGTAAAATAGGATGAAGGGGGAAAAATAATGAGATTATAACAAAAAAGTAAGGAAACAAATTTTATGTATAGGGGCATGGTAGGGTAGGTAGGGCTATGGGAAAAAATGAGAATTAAGTTGTGTCTTATACTGGTACAAATCCCCATTATGGAGTGCAATCATGATGCATATATGTAATGTACCAATAAAGATTTTTTAAATAATAATAAATATAAATAAATAAATAAATAAAATGGAGTATTATTGTGCCATAAAAAGAAAATCTTCTGAATTCTATAAGAACACAGAACTTTACCCCAAAGTATTTGGAATTTGAAAATGCCACCCCACTTATTTCCCAGGGTTGCATTAACTACTCCCGGAAATAGAAAATGCCGGAAATTCAGTAATGGCCCCAGTGATTCATTCAATGTTTGTAAATCAAATGGGGCAAGAAGCATTCACACCCTTTGACCCTTAGCTTTTTGTTCAGCCCATCTCTTCATTTTCTTACTTTTCCTTTAGCCCCTAAGATTTCTTTTTCTCTGTACATTCTTTTCACTCTTTTTGGTTCTCTCTGCTACTCTCTGTCCTCTTCTCTTGTACCTCATTTCCTTTTTCTATTTCCTTTTTCCTTTATACTCCCTTTGCTACTCACTAAAAGAAACTCAACTACATTCAGTCTCTTCGTAGATAGTGATAAGTTCCCGTGCTAAATTCTTGCCTTCATTTAAAGAGATTTATTCAGTGTTTATTTTCCCTCTTCATTAAACAGACAAATAGGATCAACTTTTAGAGAGGCGTACCCCTTCTCCCTTATATCTGTCAGCCAGTGATTCCTGGCCCAGCAAGGCTTCCTATAGGTTTGTCTATGGCCGTGTCCTAAGAATCATTATTTAATGTCCTTCTTTCCCAACTATACAGCCATTCTCAGAAGCTGGTGTTGCTTACCCTAAAGCTTCTTTTCTACAGTCATGGGGCCAGATACACCACACAGGAAACCTTCAGGAACCAGAGAGCTGAATTCTCTGGGAGCTAAGTCACCTCTGAACTCGTTTGTGTCAACCCCCTTAAAATGTTTGTTTTCCTTAACATCATCACCTCAAGGTGCATTTTCCTACAAGTGACTCAAGTAACAAATTCAACCTTGACTTCATTCTAGATGTGAATATTGAACATCTGTCTTCAAGAAATGAAAATCTAGAGGGAAACCTAAACAGTACATAAAATTATAAGGTATATGGTCAACCTATTTCAAATAGTTGGCCCTGTACTCTCTTTTCTTCTTGATGTAGCACATATAACTTTCTGAAAGTCTACATATTTCTCCTATTTACTATTAATCTCTCTTTTCTACAAATCTTAAATTTGGTGAGGGCAGCAACATTTGGCTGGTTTGAATAGGAATGTTTCCAAACACCCAGAATTGGTTCCTTGCATAGTGTAGGTGTTACATATTGCTTCTGTGAATGAGTTACAGTTTACTGCAAGATCTGAAATGATAGTCTAAGAGGTCATCAAGACTCTTTTCCCAGACAATGCAGAACAACTGCTGGGGCCGCTGGATGATGAAAGCTGCTTGCGGTTGTGGCCTTCTCTGGGTCTTGGTCAAGATTACACATTCCTTAGGATTCTGCCCTTGGTCAAATGCCTGGATAATTCAAGAGAAAAACAAAAGTCAACTTGGCTAACCTTGAGGATGTCCACCTGTCACGACTTCCAGTAGAACGGAAGATTGTGAGGCTTCATTTGCATCTCACTTGAGTCAGCTGCTGCTTGATACTAATAGGTGTGGTTCACAGGAGCAAGCAGCTCAGTCTGAATCTGTTTGCAGAAAATCCAGGTGCAATCACAACCCAAATCCGGTATCCGCACATTAGCTGACAAAGATGGCTTCAATGAGTCACTTTTGGGGAAATAAGTGAAGAAATAGCATCTAATTTAAGGACACACCTTACACAAAGGTAGAAAAACATAGATAATATGCACTCATTGTCATTTCAGATTTCTTACACTCTCCTGAAGATCAAAGAGGAAGTCATGGGCCATAAACACGAATTTATCATTTCAGTTTTATAGGAAGAAAACTACAGAATTCAGTAGTTTTCTGAATCATAAATTTTCCAGGCTATGAGACAGGTCTTATTATTCTTTGTCATCTTTTTGCCTTTAAGCCACTGTCACTTCTAAACTTAGTACATTGGGGTATAATTGGATAATATAGACTCATCAGTGTTATGAGGTCATTCAAAACATGAAGCATGGTCCTGAAGTACAATGGAAAAAATACTGATTACATTCATTAAAAGTGTGTTGTATACTAATTGAGTAACAGCTTTGAATTAATCTTTTAAGATTAATAACCTAAATATACAGCATGGCCCACAAAAGTGCCAGGAGGAAAAATAAATTACATTCACAAATACTATAAAGCAAACTTTTGTGGTCTGTATTATTAATTTTGACTGTCTTTTCCACCAGTTGTATTTCCATAGCTAGTAATAAGCCACAAACCTATTTGTGGGTTGTTCCCTTTCTTTCTCTGGACACCTCCTGAGGGGATGGGGGGGTGTCCATAGAAATATTGATGGAAGCTCGGACAGGATGGAAAACACAGTATTCAGTGCAGTGGATGGGAAGTATTTTCATCAATCTTTTCTAAAAAGAACTTCAGATTGTATTTCATCCACAATTGTGCCATACAATTTTAAATAGTTACAAAAGATTATAATTTTTTCCAAATACTGACTAGTACCAATGAGACTGTCACATCATTCTCTGTTATGCTTCCAAAGGACTCTGTGTAAATCAGTACTTTTTAATTTATTTCACTCTGAAATTTTTTGACTGGAAAATCATAATTACATATATTCATGCCATATAATGTGATTACATATCTATGTATATAGAGATAGTGGCATGTTTAAATCAAGCTAATTAATATATCTAACATCTTGCCTGCCCATTGTATTTTATGGTGAGACATTTAAATTTTTCTCTTCTAGTTATCTTGAAATATACATCACATTAGTAGGACAGCCATATGCCAATGTGCATGTTCCTCAAAAAGATAAAAATCGAGCTAGCATATGGCTGAGTTACCCCACATATGATATATATTCAAAAGAAATAACATCAGTTTAGCAAAGGAGATCTGCTCTCCTGTGATTAGTGTAGTATTACTCATAATAACCAAGATATGAAATAACCTTGGAATTCGTTGGCGGTTACAAAAGGAAGAAAGTATGGTATGTATACCCCACAACATTCTATTCATCTCTGGCAGAGAGGGGAGTCTTTTCATCTGCAGCAACACAAACGAATCTGGGCAGATTGTGCAAAGTGAAATGAGCCTGCCACAGAAAGATGAACAGCACATGACCTCCCTCCGTGTGGCTCTTCTCAAGCTGAATCACAGAAGGTCAGTGTCAGCACCTCCTACCTGAGAAATGTCCAAAGCACCCTGCGAGCAGCAGAGAACTGGAACTCAATATTCTTTATCTTTGAGCACATTTTCATTCATTTCCTTCACATATTTTGTCACTACATATTCCATAAAAATGATTTTATTGATCACTTATATTCTCTATAGTAAAAATATACATGCACATGCATATACATGTGTGCAAATGTGTGTAATAGAAAGAAAAAAAGGAAAATCTATTTTTTACAAAAGTCCTATGAGTGAAGTCTCAAACTTATAAAGCCATCAATAGGACTATCAATCTGATCATTTACACAAAATTAATTTTAAAAGTAAATTATAAAGTCTGATAAGTTGCTATTAAAATTTTAGAAGTTAATCTTTTGATACAGTATTTCTTTTTAATGTTATCACTTATTTCTAGAAAGCAGGTTTCTTTATCAGTGCTTTTTCTACTTGTAATTTTATAAGCCACTGAGATAAGAATAAAAATACTAAAGGAATGAAATGAATTTTATTACAGTGATATCACTTAGTCCTTTTTGTTTGTTGTTCGTACCAAGATGGAGCTCGGCACCGGACCACTGAGCTAAATCCTCGGCCTATCACTTAATTCTTTCAAATTTCCCTGAGTTGCATGACCTCCTTCTCAAATCACTCAATGATGTAGCATCAGATAATACTTTAGTAAATGCCTAAAAAGATATCGACTGTATTAAAGTAGTCCTTCAGTTTCTCATCATCTTCAGGAAAATTTAGATGTTCTCTCTGTGTGTGTGCATGCGTGTGTGTGTGTGTGTGTGTGTGTGTGTGTGTGTGTGTGTATGTGTCTGTATATGTGACAGTGTGTATGTGCATGAGTGTCCTGGAAGTCCATCCTTTTCACCTTCATTGAGAAGAGAATGGAGTTGAGAAGCGCACAGGAGCTGCGGTACTGAGACCAGGAAACAGCCTCTTCTTAGGGGGATCAGCATCAGCCATAGACACACGTGTAAACTGAACCTCTGAAGTGAAAACTTAAATTCACTTAAAACTATACCTATGTAATTCTTGCATTCTTCTTGATTTTTAAGGCTGCTAGAACACAAGTAGAATTGAAGGGCTTGTTTGAAAAAACTGAATAAATGAAAATAAAATGAATATATGAATAAACGTTAATATATTTAAATTTAGTTCTGAGTAAGTTACTGCATTTATAATTTTATAAGTAGCTATATGATTTTGGGGGAATTGTCATATCCAGTATACAAAAACTATTTTATACAAATCTAAACTATAATGTATTTCCAAATATGTTTTTGTGAATACTGAAAATAAAAACTAATAAAGATATCATAATATTATATTTGGTCAACAGATATAAAATTAATTTTAGCTTCAGAGTTTTGCAGGGTTTTCTTGGCACTAAATAAAATATTTCTTCTAGAACCTGACAGTTTCATTAGGTCTTAAAGAGCTTATATTCCCTGAGCACTGTGCCTTTCACGACTAATGAGGAGAAAAGCTCTGGGCCTGCCTTGGCATCTTTGAGGAAGAAGAGGAAAATGTGGAAATGGGCGCGGACCTCACCCTGAGCCCCTCGCGGAGCCGACCTGCACTACAGCCAGGTCTAGGACCCCAGAGCCTCCGCTGCTCCAAGCAGTCTGCTTACCGAAGGCTGGAGTCCCATTCACAAAGCATTCCTCCGAGGAGGACTTCTGAGAATTCTTATAATAATAAAGTAATGCGCATAAACGGTGTTGAACTTCCAAGTTGGAGGTCCAATTAAAAAAAAAAATCACGTATTTTTACTGAGCAAGAGAAAAGGTCATCCTGAGACTTCAGAGAGTCCCCAAATCCGCTGGCCAGAAGTATAGAGCCTACAGCTGAGAAAGGAGGTATGATACATTCGAGATAAATCTGCTAATTGTGTCTGTAACTAGCCAGCTACCTTTGTCAGATTCTTAGATTGTCTAAATCAGTATAATCTCTGAGATCTGCCATGTGTTAGAGCCATAAATGAGAACAGAGAGCAGATGTCTGGGCACACGGACAATGTTTTTTGACGAGAGAGGACTCAGCCAGCAGTAACTATCCCCCAGGAGTCTTAGTGAGTCCCATATTCAAATGTAAAATATGGAAAGGTTTCTCCCAAAGGGCCATATTTTCCTACTCATTAACACCCTGGATTACTTTCCTCCTTGATCTCCCAGTTCCCATTTCTTGCCAAGCCTGAGTCTAGGCAAACCCCGTCCTCTACTCTCCCACTCCTGCTTCCAGCCCAAGCTGCCAACAGCCAGGAGGAGACGGTTCTCCTTGGACTCGAGACAAACTGCACTGCGCAGCCTCCACAGGGGCCATCATTCCACCCGCCAGGTCCTAGTCAGCTCTGTGCTCCTTTTCCCAAAAAAGCCCGCCTCAACATTTTCATTTCTAAAGCCCTCAGTGCTCACTCATGAACAATACCTTCACTCCTCTCCGGAGGTCCCCTCACTGTTGGCACGGGCCGCCATGTTGCTGTGTTTAATTCCTGTGCGGGATGCTATGTTAGAGGAAACGATATAAACGTGGCAAATGAGTTGTGCAAGGCCACTGAGCTCAGCTGGTGCAGGAGCCAGGTGGAGCATCCAGCCTCCTCAATCCACCTGTGCCCTTTCTTCCAGCTCAGCCCAGAGGTCTCTCATAAAGATCAGCAATTTTCCATAATAAAAATTATTTCAGAATCTCAGGGGTAGAGGAAGAATCTTTGACAGGTCAGTGACTGGAGACTCAGCATTGCAGACTTGTTGTTACTACCTTTTTCCTGTTCTTTTTCTTCACTGAGTTAAAAAAAATGAAGGTGTTATATTGGTTCTCAAAGTTAAAGGTACTTTTACAGAACAAATTCTCATTCTGAAAGTAATCATGATGTGTATATGTAATGGACCAATAAAGATTTCAATTAAAAAAATAAAAATGTTTTAAAAAAAACACCTCTTGATTTAGAAGAGCTAGACAAAATGAGACTTGCTTAAAGCAATTGTAAGTTACAGAATTTTTGTTCGGTTGGTTGGTTATTTGATTATTTTAATGCTTATTTTGTTGTCTCCACTTTATTTCACTGTGGTTTCTGGAGGGATGCTCTCTCACAGGGCTGATGCAGTATCTCAGACAGCAGAAGGCAGATTTTATGATGGACTCCAAAGCTCCCATATCTGTGTCTTTCCACCTTTGTGCAACTCCTGGTCTGCTGAAGTAGAGTTGGAACAAACTGGTAGTGGGTTCTGACAAAATATTGACTCCATAATTAATGAATAGGAAGAGAGCTTTCCATTTTGAAGGCCTACAGTGATCTCTCTCTCTCTCTCTCTCTCTCTCTCTCTCTCTCTCTTTAATGAGACCTATATGAATAAGGTTGGAAGCTAATCTTTCCCCTGGAATTTGCTCTCTTTTTATTTTCTTTCTCCTAAGATAAATTGTGATATCTTAAAGGGCATAAATCATGTCGTATTTATCTCTCTATCTCTCACACAGTCTGTTATTTCATTTGGCACATATTAAGTGTTAATAGTGACATTTTAAATTAATGATATACTTTGTATGCTTCAATCAGGATATCTTTATTGAACAAGCCACTATTTGGTGTTGTCTCTCTAATAAAGTTCGATCAATGCATTTGTAAGCTACCACTTATAAATCAACATCATTCAGATATAAAAGAAATGAAATGATGCACAAATGCATTTTTCTATAAAATACTCTATTCATGGAATTTACATGAGACCCAAAAGAAAATCTGAACTATCACCCTGTTGTTGAACCTGCATGAAAATATTTTTCTTACAGTAGTACCATTGATAAATAATATTAAATGATTTATACACTTCCAAGTACCAGGTAGAAAATGTGGTAAAGAAATGACATAAAAAGCTTTGGTTTATTTAACAAAAAGATCTCTGATTCAATATCTTATGTGTTTATTTTCACTTCTAACAATTAATGTGGCACCAGGAAATCTTTATGCTAATGTTATAGCTCCTTAGTTGAGTACTAACACCATTATCTGTCTTAATGAATAATTCATTCCTAGCGGAGAACTTAACTATATCATTTTTACTGGATATGAATGAAATTCTGAAGTGCAATTGAAGTTGAAAGAATTTAACATTGGAGAGAATTCCCATAAACCATCAAAAATGCTGTGCTGGCAATATTACCAAGCCCTCAAGTGTAATACCTTCCCAGTAAGCTTGTGTGATTCCAAATTTTGTTGCTTTTCTAAGAAAAATGGACAGGATTCATTGCTTACTGAATTTTCACACTGTGCAAGGGATTACTGTGGCCTCTATGTACTTAAAACACTATGTACATTATTTCCAGCTGCAGATTAAGAACCTAGCAGTCACGGCAAAGATATTTACTCTGTTGGGGTTTTTTTTTTTTTTTGGTTACAGAAGACTCTTCTGTGTAAGACTCACAGTACTGAAAACTGAAATGTGGACCTACGAGACCCATTGCTCTCTGAAACTGCAATTGATGAAGAGGTGATCACACTTCTAGAGGAAAGAGCTCAGCTTTGTGAACTCTCTTACAGTCTGAAAGATCTTTGAGACAGAGTATGTACCCTTCCTGAATCTGTACTCAGGAATGGGCTGAGGCACGAGGTAGGGCAGGGTCTGTCCACAAAACTGCAAGGAGTCAGTCATCAGCACCAACTTGGTAAGAGATCTTCGAAGCAATGGGTTTTCAGCATGACTTTGGAGTGAGTAGCTGCATTTCGCCATGTTTTACAATCAAATAGACCAGTTAAGGAAAGCATGTTATCTTCTCAAGTAATGATGCAATATTTCCCTGGATTCGATAAGAATCTTTTTTTTAAATTGAAATCTTTATTGGTACATTACAAATATGCATCATGATTACACTCCATAATGGGGATTTGTACCAGTATAAGACACAACTTAATTCTCATTTTTTCCCATAGCCCTACCCAACCTACTGCCCCCCTATATACATAAAATTTGTTTCCTTACTTTCTTCTTACAATCTCATCATTTTTCCCCCTTCACCCAATTTTACATTGAGCATTTTCTATTTCACAATATATAATATACAATTCTAGGACTCATTTACATCTTTATTTTCTCATACCAGAGAAAAGTTGTGATATGTACCTATCTGTGCCCTATTTATTTCACTTATGAGGATATCCTCAAGGTATGTCCATTTAAGTAGAAATGATTCAAACTTATCATTTTTATGGCAGAGTAATACTCCATTCTGTAGAAGAACCACAGCTTTTTTATCCAGTCTCCTATTGATGGACATTTGCGTTGTTTCCAAGATGCAGCAATCACAAATTGGGCTGCTATAAACATGGGTGCACATATGTCACTGTGATATGAATCTTTTAATTCTTGTGTGTATATACCTAGCAGGGAAATGCC
>PVIR01017464.1:0-35165 GCA_004026965.1 Petromus typicus | reverse complement strand
TTGCTTTGTTTGGTTCTATGGCACAGCAGGAGTGTGGATCAGACAGAACTACTCACTTCAGAGCCAGGAAAGGAGAGCGAGCAGAAAGGAGATGGCTTCCACTGTTGCCCTTGAGGGCTCACCCTGAAGACCTCCCTCCCACCAGGTCCCACCTCAGCACCTACCAGTTTTCAACAGTGCCAAGCTGGGCACCAACCCTCCAACGTAAGGGCCAGTTCAGATCCAAACTACCATGGCACACAGTATGTAGCAGATACTATGCTTTGGAAACAGTAACTAGTTTATCTTTGACACAGTAACAATCCTTCTTTCACAGATTATTTAAAAACCTAGTTAAGTTAGAACAAGCAGAATGACAGAGGGCCAAAGGCCCAGTCCTCCCCACTCGGCCCTCGTTACTCTAACTGACCTCTGAGTATTTTTCTCCTGGTGATCAGCCCAGGAGAAACCACGTGCACCCTTATCTGTCCACCTCTGTCTTGGCTGTTCTTATGAGGCAAAAAGATGGCGATGGCCATAAACCAATACCAGCAAATGTACCAGAAATTCTCTGCGAGGAGGTAGGATTACAGGGCAAGTTTTCTTTTTTTTCTACATTTTGCAGCTGATTTACAATTGACATTAATTATCAGAAAATATAAAATTAGCTTTTTAAAAACTAACATGAGGCTAGGCATCCAATTTCCCCTTATTATTAAAGAAAGATTATCTCCAGGAAAGGGAGAGCAAGGCTGGACAGAAGAAAGACTTCATCCTGGTGGAGGGGTTTACTTTGGGAGTCCCAGCAGCCACTGGAAGGAAATACTTGTTGGAAGAAGAAACAGGTTTCTGGAAAACTAGTGTCAGTGGAGCAAGAGGAATGACTCCTGGGAATATTCAGCGTCGGCTCTTCTCTGTTCACCTGCATAACAAGTGCTTCCAAAGAGCCATGCAAATCTCTACAGCAAAGGCAAAGGGTTACAGTTCCGTAGTTTCATATCAGACATGAGAGCTTGTACAGCAGTTTCCTATGTATTATTCCATTTGGCCCTGATAATTCTAACAGGCACACAAGCAGCCATTATTTATCCCCACTTAACAGACACAGAGCTGGCCTCCAGAATGGAGAGTTACTGGGTCAGGAGTTGTAAAGCACAGAACTGGCACAACAGGGTTCCTAATACCAACTTTTGAGCTTTATCTTATTTAACACTACCTTTGGATTGTATAATCCTAAAATTTCTTTAACAAGGGTGGGCAACATTTAATACCAAAAGCTTCTTTAAAGGGAAAACGTCAGAAGAAGAAGGTACAAAGTCACTGAAGCTTCTATCAAACCCCTCTTTCTGAAGCAGAGCTGTCCCTAGATCTGGAGAGAGGTGTCAGAATTTAAAGGGCTCTCTCACCCCCAACCTTGACATCAGACTCCACCCTTGCCTTTAAGGAGCTTCCTTGCCCTGGACTGGTCACACCCCTAAAATGACACCATATGTGACCCAAAGCCTGGCCACTCGGATAGACAACTCAGTCGTCCGCTCTGCCAAGCGTCACTAAGGGCTGTCCACAGGGCACACAGAAAGGAGGCTCTAGACCGGCAGTGGTGGCAAAATAGCTGTGAGTCCTCCTCCTGCAGGATTGTGAATTAAAGGGGCGATGGCAAAATAACTGTACAGATACATTACAAACAGTGGTGGTTGCTGGGAAAAGAACACAGGAGACACTTGGCATGCTTTCGTCCCCTCTGCGTTACGGGGTCTGCATTTATGCTTGCTGTAGCCACTCTTGTGCCAGGGTGTGAGGGGCAGGTAACAAAGCAACAGACCCCAAAGCTCCAGTTACTTCACAGAATACTTTGAGCCAGGCTGAGCGCTCAGCTTCTGACAGTCTTCACTACCAACCTCCAGGGAGCTGGCTTTATGCTACGGTATACAGACATCACCAAGAAGCAAAGAGAGAAGCCAGGTAAGTCATCTTGTGGAAAATAACCTGACTTCTGGTCTGGCTGATAGCAACATCTAGGCTCTTCAACACTGTGCAAGTCTTAATCTTATTTGGAGTTCTCTTCGTCCTTGGCCCAGTATGGTTCACTGGCCAGAGATGATGCTGAATAAACACTCGTGTAATAAAAACAGTTCTGAACAGACGCTGGGACAGCTTCCTGGTGGGCTCCTACTTCTGAATGAGATCACCATCTACTCAAACTCGAGTTGTGCCGGAATCACATCAGTGCACTGTTGCTCTGCTTGGCGCGGAGGGATCAGACTACCACCCAACCAACGCCCAGACCACAGCGGGCTGACATCTGCACGGGAGGGTCGGTAGTGGCCAAATAAACACATCCAGACCAAATCCTTCCACTATGCTTTTCCTAGACTATGCTGCATGTTGCAGTAATACTTTTGGTGAAGAGAACAAGAAAGAAAACAACATGGTAGAAGTAGAACAAAAAAATTTGATAATTCTCCCGCTTTTATTCTTGCAAAACATTAGGAAAAAGGAGCATGGATAGTTTAAAAATGGTCATATTAGAGAGAAAAGCAGGGTTGGAACCACAGCCAAGAGACCTGCATCAGCCCCTTTCTATCACTATGGGCAACTCAAGTGAATATTCTGGGCTATTTTCTCTGTGTAAAATGAGCAGATTAGTAGAGATGAGTTTGAGGGTCCTTTTTACCTTTGCTAGTCCATGAATGAAGATGGAGAAGAGCCAGAAATGACAAATTCTGACTGGAAAACATAATCTTTGGGGACCTCCATCAACGTGTGAAGAGCACTATCTACATGCAGGCTCCTGGCCAGAAGCTCTAGGGGACACAGGCAGCTTCTGACCTCTGGTCATCTGGAGGAGACACACGGGATTTGGAGCTCTGCCGGTTTCTCAGCCTTAGGCCTTATCCCTATAGAGGGATCAGAGCTGTCTGCCTTGTGGCATCTTAAGATGGCAGCTACTGGCACTGAATCAACATTCCTTTACAAAGGAAAGATGAATGTGGAAAGTCACCACAGGCTTAAGAATTGGTGGTATAATGGTGAGTTCTTTAGTTTCATTAAAAGGCCACTTTCCACACCCATGCATTTGGGAAGAAATATAAATAACTGTAAAGTGGAGGAGTTTCTGCTGAAAAGGACAGGAAAACAGGGCATCACTTGGGCTCTTATGATCAGAAAAACAGGAAGGACAGTGACTAGAGAGAAACAAATGCCTCAAGGTCAAGGACAACAAAACTAAACTTGAACTGGGTGTAGTGGATACCCATTATCTCAGCACTCAGGAGGCTGAGGAAGGAGGATTACTGTAAGTGTGGGACCCTGTAGTGAGTTCAAGGTCATCTTGAACTATATTCCAAGACTTGACTCAAAAATAAAGAATTAAGCTCAAGATCTTAGTTTTGAGGCTGTGCTCACCAGAGGGAGTGTCAGCACGAGGTGGGGCTGGCCCATCAGTGGATGTCTCCCTGGCTGTTGTAGAGTTAGAGGACAGGTTTTCTCAGCAATTGGGCACTGAGATGGGTAAGTGGGGACGGAGGCTCCGGGAGGACCTTGGGACTCCTGCAGGAACCAGCCTTCCTCTCTCCCATCTGCTTGCCAATACACTGCTCCAGCCCTGGACCTGCCCCCAGGAGAGGGCTGGACATCAAAAATGTAAGCAGAGGTTGTCATTCACTGGGAACAAACAGGTTCCTCGCTAAATCTGGCATCAGATGGGGAATCTTGGCAAAATGGACTCACCACCTTGTTTGGGCGGGAGACCTAATCCTTACTTTGCCCAAGAAGATTACTGGCTCATAGAAAGAAGCTCACATTTATTTGTTAGGCCTGTGCCAACTGTATTTGTGTCCACAATATCCAAGATTCATTGGGCTGTTTAGGGTAGATAATAGACACCCCATGCTATTTAAATGCCTCTAAATCTCAAACCTACATGTTTCCAACCTCCACTATCACCCAAAGCAGATGCTCTGTTTCCACTGTTCTTGTTGGCTATTGCTTAAATCTGTGGAAGCATCATTTATATGGAAGGTGAAGTATAAAAATGAAGTCACTATGCAGAATGGTAACTGTTCACAGCTCCGGTGGACCCTTCCAAGGGGTTTATGGTTCCATGGGCTGAGTTTCTCTTTAGCTTCATTATTCTATCTTTCCCTTTGTTACTATGGCCCTGAGTAATACGGGCTGGGGTTCTTTTCTTTCTCTTATGCCTGTATGTTCCTATGCACCCAGCACTAGTATTTCTGAACCTCTTCATATAGTCTAAACCTTTCACATATGATCTATAAGGCTGAAGATTCTAATCTGGAAATCAGAAATGTTCCAAATGTCATTGATGTGATACTCAACAATGTGTTGGATTTTAGAACATTTTGTATTCTGATTAGAGGTTCTTTTTTTTTTTTAGGTTTTTTGAGACAGGGTCTCACTTTGTGGTTCAGGCTGGCCCTGAGCTCAGCCTCAAACTCACATCACAGCAATCCTCCTGCCTCTGCCTCCCGAGTGCTGGGATTACAGGCGTGAGCCACCATGCCGGGCACTGTGGTATGTGGTACTGGTTGCTGCTGGGCGTGAGTCTCCACACCCAGTATTGTTATGTGGTTACCGGGGAATCGAACCGGGTCCTTGAGCTTCCAAGACAGGCGCCGGAACCACTGAGCTAACTCCCCGGCCCCAGATTAGAGGTTCTTGACCGGTTAAATCTATGTGACTATTCAAAAAGAACCTCTAAAATCTGAACCACCTCTGGTCCTAAAGGGGATATTCAGCTTACATGACACAGTGTGATCGGTGAAATTTGCCTTTAGTCCACATGACATTCTCAAAACATTATTTAAAAACATTACAATGGGTGCCCTTATTGGATTTTATGGTTTACAGAGTATTTTTACTTAACAAATTTAATATGCATAACAATCTTACAAAGTGTTATTGGAAATGAAGGCACATATGATTTCAATAACTTACCCAGAATCACAAAGAAAGTCGGAAAGCAAAGGCCTATGCAGTGACAAGGCTTCCAGGGGTAACGTGACCACCTTTCTCCATGGCCGTTCACCCTCGGCTTTAGAACTGAGAGACCTTAGGAAAAGCACAACCCTTCCAGCACTGGTTTCTACTTTAGACTGCTTCCCTTTCCGACACCACCAGGCCTCGTGTCTACCCATCATTACAAACCTCATTCTCCCCTGGGGCCAACTGAATGCCAACGAAAAGGGATTTAAGAAGCCTCTGAAAGGTGGCAGGGGACAGTTCCAAGACACAGTCTTGGCTAGTTTTGTTTTCTCTCATCTGGAATCTCAAGACCCCACGGGGTCCCCCAGTTTCCAACGCCTGCCTCGCCTTCCAGGCTGGACACAGAAACTTGTCTGTGATACCAGTCTCTCAAGTCGGAGCCTGCCTGGCCTTGCTAATACTGACCAACTCTCTTTTTTTTTTTTTTTTAGGTTTTTTGAGACAGGGTCTTGCTTTGTGGTTCAGGCTGGCCCTGAGCTCAGCCCCCAACTCATCACAGCAATCCTCCTGCCTCTGCCTCCCGAGTGCTGGGATTACAGGCGTGAGCCACCACGCCTGGCACTGTGGTATGTGGTACTGGTTGCTGCTGGGCGTGAGTCTCCACACCCAGCATAGGTATGTGGTCACCAGGGATCAAACCCAGGTCCTTGCGCTTGCAAGACAGGCGCCGGAACCATTGAGCTAAATCCCTGGCCCATACTGACCAACTCTTAAGGACAAAAGCGCAGGGCCAGCTGGCAGGGAAAACGCGATCACAGTGCCCATCTGGGCGAGCAGTCTGTCTTCTTCCCTGGGCTTTAGCACAAGGAAGGAGCCACTTAGGCAGCTCAAGAATCTGGCAGGTCAAGGGACAGCCGGGACAGGACAGGCCAGCCCAGCCCAGGAATCCCTGTTGGCCACGCATCAGCCCACAGGTCTCCTCCCACTGCAACCCTCCACATCAAGCCTGGGAAAGGTACCGAACCTGGGACAAAGAGAAGGTACTGGACTGTGACCCCATTTCATGAATCCAGCTGCGGATCCTCGGCCTCTGCCCTGTTAGCCCTGGCTCTGTGGGGGAGGCTGCCCCCTCTCTGGACACATTCCAGCTGGTAGCAGTGAAGAAGTAACCATGGGAACCAACACAAAGGGCTGAATGTCGGAAAGGCAGCAGAAAGGCAGCGGGCGATGGGGAAGGGGCTGACAGGGGCTCCAAGTGACCGTCCTGCAATTCTAACTTTAGTTATGGCCATCCCATGAGCCAGACAGGACCAATGTGGAGCTTGAATTAGGCAAAGCAGCCTGGCACAAGGCCTCAAGTATGTGAGGTCACCTGGGAGGGAAGGTCTTTTTAGAATCCTCTTCTAGAGTCCATTCTTCCCCTGCAGAGAGCAGTGCCCATTTGCCTGCACAGACATAGTACAAAGCAGCATTCTGCTAGCAGGGCTGCAGACAATGCTTGGCAAAGGGCTCCCCCAGCCCCACCTGGCTCCCGCCCGGTGTCTCCACAGCCATGCACACTGCATGCCCTGTTTCTCAGGTAGGTCTGCAAATAGACATATGAGTGGCTGAGCAAGTGGTTCTGGGATTCCTTCTTCCTTGTCAACTCTGAACGAAAAGGCTGAGATGTCACATAATAATCAGGACTTAGGGATATGGAAAACGGAAAGAGGACAATAATGACCTCAGCTTTCATGGGGTCAGGTCAGTTTTCAACCTACCCCTGGGGATCTGTTTAAAGTTTAAATTCAAGGTCTTCCCAAATCTGGGAATTGAAGAAATGCCAATAGAAATGAGCAACATAACATTTTCCAGGTCAGTACTTGGCTCACTCTTGGTATCACAGTGCTCTGGAGCATGTACCTTCCCTTGCCTTCCTTCGAGAGACTGAGAGGAAATGCATCTATGTCAATTTTTTTTTTTTTTTTTTAGGTTTTTTTGGAGACAGGGTCTCGCTTTGTGGTTCAGTCTGGCCCTGAGCTCAGCCTCAAACTCACATCACAGCAATCCTCCTGCCTCTACCTCCCAAGTGCTGGGATGACAGGCGTGAGCCACCACGCCCACACTGTGGTATGTGGTACTGGTTGCTGCTGGGTGTGGGGTCTCCACACCCAGTATTGTTATGTGGTTACCGGGGAATCGAACCCGGGTCCTTGAGCTTGCAAGACAGGCGCCGGAACCACTGAGCTAACTCCCCAGCCCCTCATCTATGTCAATTTCCACATGGGTGTCACAACAGCTAGGACAACTGTGACTGTCCACATTTTGGGTTCACCAATTGATAACCTTACTCTTATCTCACTTATTCATTGTCTTCTCTCCAATGGAAGATGGGAGAGCTATTAGCCAAGTAAGAACACACTCAGGGAATCCACTAGTTCCTTCTCCACCACCTCTCATTTCCATAAACCCTACACTAGCTCCCCTTGCTGTGTGATTCACTCTTGCAACAGTGAGATCTCAAAGGTAATTTCACCTAAAAGGCACAAGTAACCAGCGAACTATTTCGGACCTCATTCATCACAAGACAAGGTGGTCCTGGGTTTTAACCCTGGCACCTCCTGCCTTCAGCAAACTAATATATTCTTTGTTTCTGGTTTTCTTGCCTTTAAAAAGAAGTAATATTAGTGCCTACCTCCCAGGATAAGGAAGATCAAATCAGTCAACAGAAGAGTGGTTTTTATGGGGTTTGACTCTCAGGAAGTACCTGATATATGTTAGCAATTCACACCCACCAGGTGCCCTCCAGTGATTTTTACATGTACTTTGTCATTCGATCTTCTAACAACTTTAATCTGGTAACACTAATGCCTTTCTCAAGGTATTATCTCACTATTTTGCAAAGGTCTAATGGACCCTCCAAAGAACTCAACGGAGCTCATTTTCCAACCTAAATCATTCTATCGCCACTATTCATCGCCTCTCTACAACCCCTAACTGCTGTTCGGTAAGAACATTTTGTTGTCATCGTTAGCAAAGAATAATAAGAGCAAGAAATCTCAATATTTAAACATACCAATTTTTTTAAAAAAGCCAGAATTTTAGGCTTCTACTGTCAGCTAGTGACTTCAGAAACAAAATACAGAATACAGAGAAAATCAGAACTAGCTGAGAACAGCACTGTTGAGGAAACATTCTAATGAAAATGAATACACCGTCACTATCTAAGTCATAGTAATGTCTGCAAACTTCTGGTACAATGTCTATTGTTCACCTCTGAATTCCTGGAGGCTAGTAAGTTCTCAATAAGCAGACACTTAATAGTGTTTACTAAGTGAATTAAACCAATCCAACAATAAACATCTCTTGGACCTGGCAAAGTTTTTAACAACTTTCCCACACACTTTGTTGAACTCAAACAAAACAACTGAAACTTAATAGATTAAACAAACCATTGTCATTATTTGCTGATCTATCCAAAGTACTTTACTGAAAATTCAAGTTACCTCATAAGCCCTTTTAGAGAGCACAGAATTAGACAGAGATCAGGAATTTTTTTCCCAGCCAAATTTTTGGAAAGAGGACAATATATAAATATTTCACCTAGAATTCACAAAACATGCTTATAAGCTTAGTCTGAAAATTCATTTTTGATTACTGACTGAATCAGTCCTCAAAAAATAAGTTTGCAGAAGGATGTCTTCTTTCTAGGATTTACTTTAAAGACAAAGTCATAACCCAGTACGCCGATCAGGCAAGATCTGCATACTTTTAAATTCCCTACAAGCTCAAAAGTAAGACTTACTGTATGAAGATACTGCAATACCATGAACGCCAATTTATGTGCTACATAATCCTTAATAAACTTAAATAAATGAAATAGCATTCACAAAAAGTATAAATTACCTAATCACCAATGCCAAAATCATATAGTATACTTCTTGAAGTACTTGGGAATAATACATGTTTATTGAGTTCTTATCAAGCCATTTTTTTTTTTTTTAAGACAGTATCTCACAATGTAGCTCAGACTGGCCTTGAACTCATGGTGATCCTCCTGTCTCTACCTCCCAAGTGCGTTGGGATTACAGGTGTGTGCCATCAAGCCTGGCTTTTTTTGTTTGTTTGTTTTTAAACCAAGCTACTTTTAATCATTATCAAACTCAGTCTTTATAACAACCCTAGGAAAGCAGAAGAATTCTTAGGCATTCCTTCACCTGCCCAGGGCAATATAGAGGCAGTATAATACCTGGAGGTAAGAGAGACAAGGCACACACCTTTATTTAACTACCAAGTTCCAGGTTTTTTTCCATTTAGATAATGGTTCGTCAACAATAAAATGCCTAGGACTTCCAAATTCAGTTCAATGGGGTTTGATAATTGTACCTTCCTATGTGGCTAGCACTGAAGAAAAACACAAAAAACATTTGCATTGCCCCAGAAAATCCTTCCTTACACCTCTTTCCAAGCACCCCGCCCAGAGACAAGCACTCACTCTGCTATTAGTTTTGCCTGTTCGGGCACTTCATTAATGGAATTCTTTGGATATTCTTGTAGTTAATAAAATACTGTTAATTTTTAAAATTGTTTTATTTTGTTTGAGTATCAAGAATTCATTCCTGGGCCGGGGAGTTAGCTCAGTGGTTCCGGCGCCTGTCTTGCAAGCGCAAGGACCCGGGTTCGATCCCCGGTAACCACATACCATACTGGGCATGGAGACTCACCCCAGCAGCAACCAGTACCACATACCACAGTGCCGGCCAGGCGTGGTGGCTCATGCCTGTAATCCCAGTACACGGGAGGCAGAGGCATGAGGATTGCTGTGATATGAGTTTGAGGCTGAGCTCAGGGGCAGCCTGAACCACAAAGTGAGACCCTGTCTCAAAAAAACCTAAAAAAAAAAAAAGAATTCATTCCTGTTACTGCTGAGTAATATTCCACTGCATGGATGTACCACCGTATGTCACCATTCTGTGTTAATAGACATCTGGTTATTTCCAGCTGTTGGCAGCAACTGTGAATAAGGTTGCTAAGAACATTCTGGGCAAGTCCTTTTTTGTGGACACTTGTTTTTATCTATCTTGGATAAATACCTGGGTGTGGAAATGTCAGGTCATAAGCTGGCATATATTTAACTTTACAACAAACTTACATTTTAACACCTGTACACTACTGCCTCAGAATGGCACTAGCTTATTTGCATGTTTCATTTTTCTCCTTATAGGACAAACTCCCTCAGAGCAGGAAACCAACCAATCAGCCCTTCCTGGGAAACCTCCCACACAGTAAATATTTGCTGAATAAATGAATGACCAGTGCTCATACTCCTATTCCTTCCCTGGGCATGCATGAGGAAACATCCCTTCAGTCAAGCTGAAGGGTGGGAGGCCTGCCTACTGCTCAGCATTAGGCAAGGTGAAAAACCCTCCATGCAGGAGACTCAGACTTCTGCTTTTCTTTTGCATATAACCTTTCCCAGAAAGCAAATCTCTCTCTGCAGCCTTACAGGAAGAAACAAGAGCAGAAGCTCTCTGTAACTGAGGTTACGCCATGGCTACAGCTGCTGGACACTTCTGTCAAACAGGAGGCAAAGGAAGCACAACCCATGAAATCCTGACCTTCTGGGGGTAACCAGTAAAACCAAGGCCCTGTTGGAGGCCAGGGAACCTCCTTTCTTAGGATTTGAAAGGAAGGGTTGGTTTCAGACAGTTTGCTACATGAGCTCCACATGAGCGTGGAAAGAGCAAAATTTTGAGGCGAAAATAAAATGTTATCTTTAAAAAATGTAATCCCGGGCCGGGGAGTTAGCTCAGTGGTTCCGGCGCCTGTCTTGCAAGCGCAAGGACCCGGGTTCAATCCCTGGTAACCACATACCTAAACTGGGTGTGGAGACTCATGCCCAGCAGCAATCAGTACCACATACCACAGTGCCAGGCGTGGTGGCTCACGCCTGTCATCCCAGCACTCGGGAGGCAGAGGCAGGAGGATTGCTGTGACGTGAGTTGGAGGCTGAGCGCAGGGCCAGCCTGAACCACAAAGCGAGACCCTGTCTCAAAAAACCTAAAAAAAAAAAAAATGCAATCCCAAAGAAATGATAAATGTATAAGCAGATCTGCTCAATGTGATTTGTACATGAACACACTAGATGCATGCATCAGAACATCACATGGTACCTCAAAATATTGTGAGTGTTCTTGTGTCACTGAAAACAATAAGTGGCTTTAAAAAAAAAAAGTAAACACACTGAACACACAAGAGAGGGTACAAAAATAATACTGAGTTAAGAATGAAGACTGTAAGCCAGGCAGAAGTACAGTAGCAGCTACTCGAGGTAAAACAGGAAGAGTGGTTGAACTTAGGAGTATAAGACCAGCCTGGACAACATAGTAAAACCCTATCTCCAAAAGAAAACAAAAAGCCTGAATGCTCTCAGGATCCTCATCCTTAACTGAGGTATAAAACACACACACACACACACACACACACACACACACACACAGAGTCACACATTTTCCACTTTTGAGGTAACACTTATTTCCCAGGAGTTGATTCTTTTACTTTAAATCATAGAATTTTGCAATTTATAACTTCCTAGCAAGCAATTAAGTCATTGTCAGTTCTCTGTCCATAAAAGAAAAGGTTTGGTAGGCACTAAGATGATCTAAAATCTTTATCAAAAGAATACCTTTGCCTCACATAAATCCAAACAGGGTTGCACCTCCCACAGGGCTCAGGTACTTTGGCAATCATTAGTTGTGCGGTCCAGCTTTGCTGAGATGTTCAGAATTCCTGAGGACTGAGCTTCTCAGGGGCCGGCTCCCTTCCTTTGATAGCACCACACATCCGAGGCAGATGGCTGTTTATCCTATTCTTACCATCTCCAGGGAAGTAAATTCTCTGCACCATCCCTTGGTAACCTTCTCCAGGGTTTTATCAAGGGTTTGGTGAGGAAGTTATGATGTAGAAACCAATAAAAATATGAACTCTGTGAGCAAGCTATGAGCACTGGAAACCGGTATGTATTTGGCACTTCGCCTGGACCAAGGAGGACTGTATTTACAAAACAGGCCGCAGACACACAAACCATTTGCCAAAGCAGATGTGGAAAGTTGATTCAAAAGAAAGGTCCACAATAAACTCTCCCAAACCAGGAACCATGTGAATGTCATTGTTATTATAACACTTCGTTAAAGTCCATTTATTTTCGAGTCAATTTCTACTTTCAGTTCTAAATAAGATTTGTTGGCAATGAAAGAAAAAAAAACTGTAGCTGCAAAGTTGGTTATCAAGGACTAGGCGTCTATGAAAAGACATCTTAGCAAATGGAACGTGTTATTACGTTCACTTCTTTTCTGGGTACCCCACCTTTTCTGTAATGAGCATGGAATACTTCCAGACTCCAGAAAACATTTTTTAAAAAGTAAAAATAACCACCAAAATGAACTGGAATCTACAGCAGTTCCTGTTGAAGTACTGGGAGGGAGTCACGTATATGATCCAGGTACCTCTGAGTAGAGATGGTAATTTAACTCTCCTTTAAGAATTAACTAGAAATTGCAAGAGGCATCCTCATGGCACAGAACTACGTCCATGGAGATCACAGGCGAGCGGAGCTCCCAGGAAGAAGCGTCCCGCCAGGACACTCCAGCACAATGCCAGCATTGAAAAGTGGGCGAGGTCTTGGGTCCAAAGACACCGGAGAAAGGGCACAGACCTCATCCACCCTCAGACGCCAGCGCCCCTCCCCCAGCAATAAGCCGTAAGGGGACAGCCCGGAGCAGAGAGCGGAGCCGCCAATTCATTTGCAGGCTCCCTGATCCGAGCAGAGCACCCCAGTAAAGAGGATTGCCTTACGACTGGAGGGAGGCGGAGCGCACTCCTCGAGGGCCCGGCGCTTTCCGCAGGAACTAATCCAAGTCGGGAGCAAAAGCTCGCCAGTCCCCTCCCCAGCGCCCTCCCGGGAAACAATTTGTCAAAATTAAAATCTTTCGTAAACCGTTTCTTCTGAAGAGCTTTCATGCTGCCAGGAATCGGCCACGCTCTTCCAAGTGTGGGCGCCCGGATCGCGAACCCCCGGCACGGCCGCTCGCCCTCCCTCGGCCCCAGGCCGCGTCCGCACTCACCGGCGCTGCGCGCAGGTCCCCAGCGGGGCAGGTCCCCAGAGGGCAGGTCCCCAGCGGGGCAGGTCCCCAGCAGGGCGAAGGGCTGCGCTCGCCGGCTGCCGGCGCAGACCCCAGCAAGGCTCCCGCCGGCCACACACCAGGTGACCCCGTGGGGCCCTCGGATTGGTCGCCTAGGCGCCTCATTTGCATCTCAATGGCCCCACCCCGCCCACCCAGCCGGTGACCACCGCGCCACCCAGAGGGCCGTCACTTGCTACTGCGCTCCATCCAGAAGGCGACAGAGACCCAAAAGCAAAACTACTCCCTTTGAGGAGCCCGCGCTCGCGTTTTGGGGCTGTGCCATTAATGACTGACCAAACGGAGCAGGCGTGGAGCGAAGTAAAAAGTTGAGTTTTTTAAAAAAAGCTCGTCTTGCAAGGAAAATAGCCACCCTTCTCCCCAGGTCCTCCTTCTTTAGTCAGCAAGAGATTTGGGCTGAAAAGCAGTTGAGGGCTCCCTCCCAGCCCGTTTTATTGTCAGCAGCGTCACCCGATGAGCTGGAGAAGAATTTCAGTCACTAGAACCGCAATAGTCCTGGAGTCTGGATTCGGCTTTGCAGATTGGGCTTTAGGCAAAATACACGTTTGCACTCTCCATTTATAGCACAGGTGCCGGGTAATACTCGTAAGAAAGGAATCGTGTTCCTTTCAGAGTCATCTTTCTTGAGAGGGTCTTTCAGTGAATATAAGATTATTTTCCCCTCAGAGTACAGTACTCCCTATAATAATTCACATGTGATCTCTAGAGAATAGTTAAAGTAAGGTTTAAACTGCCTTTATGTTTTACTCCAGCAGAATCCTGGTTATATTCCCAGGTGCTGAATGAATGTAAGGCAATGGAGATGCACCTACACCCAGAGGACCCCTACGTGGGCAAGAGCTGGGCGCCCGGTTCCAGCCTTCAGAGTTGTGCCACTTTTTGGCTCTGCTCTTGCTTACACCCTGGTGCCCGGCAGGAGCTGCCAGTCACAGAGCTCTACCAAACTCTTCAATCATAGGCCCGACCCTCCCTGAAGCTACCACCCCCTGAAAGTGGCATTTTGTTTTACAAAAGTTGTGGCAGCAAGCAAATAAAAGCACACACACCGTGTGACACATTGCTCCGATGCTCCAGGAGCAGGGAGGCGGTGACACCTGTCCTGTGTCCTTGGGTCTTGTGGCCACTCAGTGTGGGAGATAAGGTCCAGAACCCGGGCTTGGAAGAAACACTAACCCTCGCCCCGTAAAAGGCAGTGCTGTCTCTGCCGCCCGCGCACGAGACTACCGCCAGGGGGCGCTGGGCGGACCAGCGACGGGCCTGTCCCGCTGGGCTTTGTCTCCTCTCCCGAGCGCTCAGGGCCTGGGAACTCTCCTAAGGGTGGAACAGGGCCCTCCATCCCTGGGGATCACGGCTAGAACGTGGTGATTTAAAACACACTGGGGGGTCCAAATCTTCCCTCCTACACGGCCTGTCTCACACAGGTGAAGCTCATTCCTGTGACCAGAGGGCCCTGGGCGTCCACTGGCCCAGAAATTCCGGAGGATTAATTTTACTGTTTGCATTTGAGAGGTGCCAGATATTTTCAGATAGAAGAAAAGCAAACTGTCTCATGGGAACTTAGGTGAGAGAGGAAATGAAATCTCAGCAGCACTAGGAAATGATGCCAGTTTGCATGAGCCGACAGCAAGTTCTCTGACTTGGAGCCTGGGTTCTGCTGTCCCTGCCTTCCCTAGCACAGAAGCAGGACCTCCAAACACTGACACAGGTCCAGGGTACACGCGCACTAATCCAGTCCACTCACTGAAGAGATCCCAGCGAATCCCTTCCATTCCTGTAACAGAACTGCTTCCGGGTGATGCAGCTCTTTTAAATCCAAAGTTGTCTCTGCGCTTTGCTTTGTACACAGCGTCTTGTTATGCTGTACAGGCTGGCCCCAAACTCGCAATCTTCCTGCCTCAGCCTTCTAAGTAGCTAGAATTGCAAGTGTGCATACATCACACTTGGCCTCAAAGCCTTTTGTTAATTAATGAAAAAAATTAGTGAAGAAATAAAGTGCTATGAAAATGTTACAATATTTTGTGAAGTAAACAGAAGCATTAAAGCTGCTCTTAGGGCATTAATGGCAAGTGTAGAACCTGATATTTGTACTTTTTCCTTTAAAGTCATGAAACAAAGCTCATGTGTACGGGGGGGGGGTGGACAGTTGAAGGGAGGGCAGGGGAGTGGGAAAAATGAGAAGCAAGATATACCATGTACAGGTACAAATTCTCAATATCGAATGTGATCATAATGTATACCTAAAAGGTACCAATCAACTCAATAAAGGGGCAAAAACAAAAGTCATGATTCTTCGATTATATCTTGAGATACAATTCATACATCGTTGGGGCTGGGGATTTAGCTCAGAAGTTCCGGAGCCTGCCTCAAAAGCACAGGGTCATGTGTTTGATCCCAGGTACCAATCCAATAAAAAGTTGGAAATTTTAAAAAATTCACACTTTTAAAGGGGTATGTTATTTTTGTTCCCTCCATTCCCCAAAGACTTACTTTGATTCTAAGTTTGAAAAAGACCAGAGGCTGGAAATAATCTCCATGAGAGTGCAGCACAGCCAGAAGACACAAATGGGGGTGACGCCAGGGGAGCTGGGGTTCACAAACAGGTTCGTGGTGCCCAGCACAGGCCCTCTGTGCATCCACAGGCCGTGTGGCTTTCCTACCTTTCTATACAACCCCGAATCTCAGCATGTGACAAAGATGACAACCTTTTAAAAATATTTAAAAATCACTTTACCTTACAGCATGTTGTTTGAGGACCTAGTGAAATTCCGGATGGTCTGATTCACATACGTGCATGAAAGTCATATGTCATATGCATATTATATACACTGTACTATAATTAAGTTCTTATTAGTAAGAAGAAATGTGTAAGAATAAGTATCTTTCTCAAACAAAAAGCTCCAGAAATTTAGGATTTCTGGTATTTAAGTTTTTTTTTTTTGCTGGGTCCAATTCCAAGTGCTCGTAACAAATTAATCTTTAAAATTTTAAAAATTAGGCTAATACATTTAATTGTGTGTTGAAAGCAACTACGTACAAAAAATTTATACGTGACTTAGCCTTTTTTGTATATTGTACTAACGTAGTTTTAGAATATATTACTTTAAAATGTTAAGCTAACTTGCGTGCAGAAAGTCCATTATTCTGTACTTTAAAATAATAAACTCAATTTTACTTAGAGATAGGTTATTGTTAGTCCTTACTAACTTGATTTGGCACTCCTTCTACTTCTCCAAGTAAATAAAGTTACAATGTGAAAAATATAATTATGTGAAACATGAATCTTTACATAACAACAATAGCACCTTTGCCACAGATACATAGTAGACTCTCTGATTCATCTGTAACTTTCTGTGCTGGAGCGTTAGAAAAACATTCACTGAATATTGAAAATCAGCTCTAAGGATTGTATGATGGTTCATGTGAACAACACATAACCCAGGAAAAGAGCACATTAGGAAATATGGATTCACTGCTTCCCAGAGAAAAGATCTGGATCAGGCCAGGGTGTGCTGCCTTCTCACATGGCTGCCTGGGTTTCGTATGAATAGTATGGAACTTCTAGTGTAAATATTTTGATGGGGTTTTTTTTTTTAAGTTTTTTTTGAGACAGGGTCTCGCTTTGTGGTTCAGGCTGGCCCTGAGCTCAGCCTCAAACTCACATCACAGCAATCCTCCTGCCTCTGCCTCCCGAGTGCTGGGATTACAGGCGTGAGCCACCACGCCCGGCACTGGTATGTGGTACTGGTTGCCTCTGGGGTGAGTCTCCACACCCAGTATTGTTATGTGGTTACCAGGGATTGAACCCGGGTCCTTGCGCTTGCAAGACAGGCGCCGGAACCACTGAGCTAACTCCCTGGCCCTATTTTGATGGTTTTTGAACCAATCGCAACAAAACGAGCAGCCCTCCTCACCAGTGAAGTGTCAAAGTGGAAACAAAAAGGAAAGGTGTACAGTCACCACCTCAAATCTTAGAAATGTTTTGTGAAATGCTGAGCTTCAATGAAGGGGGAGAAGCCAGTAGTTTTTTCTGAGCTCAGAGCTACTCTCTTTCTATCATCCTTTGTGCTCGTTTGAGGTTGAGTCTCACAGTGTATCCCACACTGGCCTTAACACTATGTAGTCCAGATGGGTGACTGTCCTGCCTCAGCCTCTGGAGTGCAGGGATTTTAGGGTGCGACCCCCCATGGCTCCACCACCGTTTATCCACGCTAACATAGCCTTTGCCCTGGAAGGGCTCACAAGCCCCCAAATCCTCTACAGCGGCACCTGCGCCCGCTCTCCTGATTTCAGTCATCTTCAACTGCAGGCTGATGGCTCACACTTAGAGGCACCTCCAGGTTTTCTGTTCTCTGCAGCCCCGGGACCAGGGTCACCAGGAGCTGCATCTGACCTGTTTCCAGGAAAGTAGTGTAAATCGACCTGGCTGTTCCTCAGAAAGTGATGTCGAGCTGTGTAGTCAGAACCCAAAGAAGAGGAGGACCGAGCACAGGGGAGTGCTCTCCCATGCAAGCAGCTGCCAGCCTGCCGTCGGGCCGCAGCTCACTGCAGTGGGCACAGTTTGCTGGACCAGATTTGCCATCCTGTTTCAAACCAGCAGCACTTTAAACAGAAACAACCCTCGGTGAAGAGTAAAACAAAAGCCAAGCACGGTGGCACACACCTGTCATCCCAGCACTGAGGAGGCTGAGGCAGGAGGACTGACCTAAGTTTAAGGCCAGCGTGGGCTACACAGTCAGTTCTAGGCCAACCTAAGCTACAAGGCGAGACCCTCTGTAAAAACAACAACAATAAACAAGATCTAACAGTGTGACACGAACCTTGGACAGGAGAATGGTTCGAGTCTTTGTGGAAATGTGGGAGACAGGAGAAGGTCTACACTCCGGATCTCATGGGGTAATAGCCACTCGGGCTGGCAGCTCAAGTTATTAAGGAGACAAGAATTGACAGTATTCTTCTCTTGGTTGAAAGATGAGAAACACATTCTGGAAACTGGTGACTGGAAGAAACCAAATATTCATGGAGAAAATGGTTACATTAATTATGTGGTTGTTTTTTACTTTTTTGCAACATCAGGAATTGAACTCAGGACCTTGTGCTTGCCAGGCAGGCACACTGCCATGAAGTTAAATCCCTAGCTCAATTAGATAGTATTTAAAAAGAGTTGAGCCTGTGTATACTGGCATGGGGAAATGGCCACAGTGTCCAGGGAAAAACCTCCCCACTTGCTGCCGACTACATGCAAGTTACACAAAACACTTACAGTATATTTATCAATGTCAAAGTATTCAGAGAAACATCAAGAAGAATGGGGTTTCGGGGAGATAAGGTCTGTGGGATAAAAATTCACTTTTTACTCCCAATACCTCTACAGATCTGGAGGATCTTTTAAAAATAAGTACAGCTGGGCTGGCGATTTAGATCAGGGATTCCAGTGCCTGTTTTGTAAGCACAAGGTCCCTAGTAAGATCCCCAGTAATCACATACAACAATGCCAGGTGTGGTGACTCATGCCACCTGCAATCCCAGCACTTGGGAGGCAGAGGCAGGAGGATTGCTGTGAGTTCGAGGCTTGCCTGGGCTACATAGTGAGCTCAGGGCCATCCTGAACTACAAAGCGAGAACGTGTCTCAAAAGAAAAAAAAAAAGAGTTAGTTCAGGGCTGGGGAGTTAGCTCAGTAGTTCCGGCGCCTGTCTTACAAGCGCAAGGGCTCAGGTTCGATCCCCAGTAACCACATACAATACTGGGCATGGAGACTCACACACAGCAGCAACCAGTACCACATACCACAGTGCCGGGCGTGGTGGCTCACACCTGTAATCCCAGCACTTGGGAGGCAGAGGCAGGAGGATTGCCGATTGCCGTGCTATGAGTTTGAGGCTGAGCTCAGGGCCAGCCCAAACTACAAAGCAAGACTCTGTCTCAAAAAATCCTAAAAAAAAAAAAGAGTTCAATTGAGTCACTAACTATCAAAATTTTAGGTTGGCCATGGCAACACATGCTTATAATTCCGTCACTCAAATGGCTGAAGCAGGAGAATCTCTGCAATTCTGAGGCCAGCTGGGCTCCATTTTGAGTTCAAAAGAAGCCTAAAGTCAAGAGTGAAATCCTGCTTCCAAAAAAATAAAAATAAAAACCACAATAAAATTTCAGTAACTTAACACCCTAATTTCTGAACTAGTTTAGCTAAATTATTTTGATTAGCTGAATATTTTATTTTCTATCCATCCTTTTTCTCTTATTTTCTTATGCTGAGGTACAAAATAATCTAAGAATAAGGCTCTTAATCAAAACTCAGGCAGAAGTGGCACAGCCCGGAGCTGAGCTCATTTCCTGACAGCCAGGTACTTACTCTCGGGCTACCTCTTCCCAGGAAGAAAGGACAAAATAGGAAATGAAAAATAGAAGAGAAAGAGAGGGAAACGAGGTGGAGAAGGGATGAAGAACAAAGGGGAAAGAACGAGGAATGTCAACCACAGGGCGAAAAGGAAATTTCGAAATAAAATACAAGGCGGAAAACAACTATACATGTGAACGTGTGCTTGATCACAAAGATCAAATCAATGGGGGAGAACGCACGCCAGACTGTTCATACATGTTGCTTGGGAGAGACAGAGCAAGGGAATGATTAACTCTAGCATTTTATTTATATTGTATGATAGCATCTATGACAACAGCAAGAAAAAAACTTAAAAACTCCAGCTCTATAAACCTGCCTTGATTGTAACTTGGGTGGGTTACAACCTCAGACCTTCACCCTTCTCCTATGTTAATAGCCTAAAAGACTTTTTAAAAAGATATTTGTTATCAGAGGTGCTTATGCAATGTGGTAAAACAAGAAATTTCAAACAAAAATTAAATAGAAAAGTGTGGAGTTTCATAGGTTTTCAGATTTACATATCACCAGAGACTTGGGGGACTGTGTCTAGGAAGCAAACAAAAGCCAACTGGGTCTGCACCGGCCGAGTGGCCAGGAGCTCGGGCCTCTGCTCAGACAAGCACCTCATGCTCCACTGTCATTGCCAGGTCACCAAGGACTTCACACCGTTTTTTAGACACAAGGAATTGATTTCTATGCCCATTTGATAAAATAAGGTAAAAAAATGGAGGGAGGAATTTTAGATATTATTTAAATAATACTATCAAACCTTCAGTCTCACTTTGAGCTGACAGAATACAATTCAGGAAGTTTCAGACAGGCTTAAGAAAAGGGAATTTTCCTCTTCATTGTTTTTTTCCCTCCTTATCTTCCTATCTCCCTGACCCAGTTCGATTCAATTATCGTCTGGTGCATACCTGCCGTGTGCCAGGCCAGCGCTCGAACCTGAAGCAGCCAGTATAGTAGAAACTCAGGTCTCTACAGAAGTGGGGCGGGGAGGACTGTGCCCCAGACTCAACAGCTTGCCAGCGGAGGGCAAAACGCACTGATCCCACTATGCCCGGTTCTTCCCTTGTAGAATAAACACAATTATGCCTCCCATAGGTGGTTAGGAAGAAGATGATGTTGGATAAGCATCAGGTGTGTGCTTGGGGAGGCGAGAGTGAGACACTGGTGCTCTTGTTCCCCGGGCTGAATTTATGGCAGCCTTGTCTGCACCCTGTCCCCCGCCATCCACTGCTCAGAAAGGGATGTGCAGAGGGTTCTGTCCAGAAGGAAGATGGCAAATACGCAGTTCAGCCAGTCTTTCTTCCCCAACAGCCAGGATTGCTTCCCAGGACTAAGGCGAAGGCCTGGGACAGTCTGAGGGAGCCGCAGGGGCTTTAGGATACTGGAATAACTCTAGGTGCTGGGTGGGGTTCCACAGAGCCCAGACACAGGAAACATCCAGCTCGAACCCAACAATCATCTAGAAAGCAGAGCGATGTCAGCATGGCGCCCCTGTGCGGGGCAGACTCCCACTTTCCACCAATCCTCCTACCCAGAGAAGTTCAAGAAAAGGCAGATGTTGGCCAAAGCCAGAAGGGCAGGAGAAGCCACCAACCAGCTGGGAAGTGACCAGACGCCAACCGAACATCAGGACAGGGAGATGGTGACATGGAGATCAAAGATGCAGCCTCACCTGCCCCACTACCCACCCCCCACACCCCACGCTAGACTCTGCCCAAGCGTCTTACAAACTCGCAAAGTCAGTTCCAACACCAGGAGCTAGAGGAAACCCTGAGTTGCTGACAAGTTTGTCTCACAAGAAAAGAAGTCTTAATATAGAAATCACGATCAGCTTTTTTTTAAAGAAATGGTTACATTTCTTCCTAATTGTGCCTGGATTCAGGATGTGACCCAGGACATATGCACCGTTCTCAGCCCTGGGCCTGGTGCACGAGAGCTCAAACATGGAAGCCAGGGTGAGTTAGATGAACAGTTCTGCATCCTGGGAGCAAGCAGAGCAGAGGACAGGCATGTCAGGCAACATGTGCAAGAGCAGCGGGGGGAGTTCAGGGAAGAAACACTGAACATCCCCAAGAACCAACAAAACAGGCCAGTCAGTCACTGCAGGTGCCATCTCGCAGAGCTCGCGGATGGCACAGAAAGCAGACGCTGAAAGAGAGGTGCTTTCAGGCCAGCTTCAGGGTTCAGACTATCTCTTAGGCACATTTGGAGAATTCTAAAACACTAGCTGGTGTTGTGATCCCCTCCATGGAGTGATGAGGTCCCAATGCTGCAAGGAGGAGAAAAAGGTAACAGGAGGTGGGTGTTGGGCTCTAGGCCACATCACAGGCCCTGTCACAGCGGGGGCTGTGGCCCCAGGGGCAGCCTGGAGGTGTCACTGCCCGAGGCTGGGAAGCAGTAGACAGGTGGAGTCCAGGCTGGGCCACTAATTATGTGACATCATGAAGCGGGAGCGAGCCCTGTACATGCACCATAGAGTTGGGGAGCTCTACATCTGATACTTCATACGGAGCACTTAGACCATGTCTGGCGCAAAATGAGTGTTTGTGGAAGTTTAGCTCTTATGTATTAGGCAGTAAAATCATCAGTAAATGTATGTGGCAGAGAATGGTGCTCACTGAACTATTGCGAGGTCTTCCATCCTAGGTTTCCATTTAAATTTTACTCATATAGCCAATTTCTAGGGCAGAAAATCTACTTTGTAAAGTCACTTTGGTAAAAGGTAGAAGTCGAGGTTCAGTTCAAACAACACAACCTCGCCAGTCCAACACTGATTTGGTGGTGATGTCAGAAAAAGTGTTTTTTCTTTTCAACCTCAAAGCTCTAAGCCAGGCTGACAGGAACAAGCAGCAGCTGCCACCTCCCATTAGAGGCAGCAGCCTTCTGTGACAAGGCGATGTGGGCTTGGTATGCGAAGGGCACTGGCTCTCTGAAAAAGGATCTTAGAAAAATATCTAGTGACAATGAGTGCTGCCAGCACAGGATCCTGAGAGGTTAAACTCTGCCGGTGACGGTCCTTAACGGCACAGGTTCAGCTGGAGTGCATTCAAATCCCGGTGTGTCCTCCTCACCAGCCCGCATGCACACATGTACACAGGGGAGCACGAAGGCGGAGCACAGAAGGTAAGCTGTGTAGGCTGGGGTGGGGAGGTCAAGGCGAGTGAGGCTTTTAACTGATGTCATCCAAGGATCATAGGACCTGAGGGCTGAAGTCCTGAGACATAATCCCCTATGTTCTGATGGAAGCCATAAGCCTCTATTTCCCCAGAAAAATATTCATGTTCTTGAAGATACAAAGATAACTATTTGAGGAAAGTGTAAGGAAGAAGAAGTATAATTGATTCAGAGACAGAATTAGTGCAGTTCCTATCCTCGGCTTACAGTCCTCTCTTTGTAGCATGCAGTTTGGTTCCAGGGCCTCCCTGCGATGCCAAAACCCAGAGATGCCCAATCCCTTACATAAAGGGACACACTATGTTTTTATGTAACTGACACATAACTTCCCACTATAGACTTGAAATCATCTCAGGATGACTTTGAATACCTAATGTGATGGAAATGATATGTAAATTATGTAAATAGCTGGTGTGTTGCATCGTTTAGGGAACCAGGACAAGAAGAAAAGTCTGTACATGATCGTTCCAGTCTCAGCCTCCGGTTCTGATCTGTGGCTGGCTGACTCCGAGGGTACAGAGAGCCAGCTGTTCCACTTCCTGTCTGAGAACCTGCCCGCTGATGGGCAGGGAGACAGGCAAAAAGACAGTGCCGAAGATGAGAGATAAAAAGGGAGAAAACCTGAGCCAAGAGGAGACCTGGAGTGGAAAACACCGTCTTGCCTCAGGGCAGGGAGCTGGTTTAGAGCTAGACAAAGCCTCTGAACCTTGATAAATAAGGAGAGAGAATCAGAAAGGGACACAATAACACTTACAAACTGGCAGGCAAGATGAGAAAATGGCAAATGGAAATCTGTCTCAGTGAGTAAAAGATCATGTTTTTCCATGGTGTGACACCTGTGACTCATCAAAGATACCAACAACGCTTACTTCATAACAACACAAACATCAACAACAAAACCAGTATCATTTTATAAAAAAAAGGCTTGCTCATTGATTTGGTATTTCAGGTTTCTGTGCTGTCTCTGAATTTGAGGTCTTTGGAAAAAGACTTTGAATTAATTTTCTTTATAGCAACGACATCACTACGATCATTCTTGAAGAACAATCCAAGGGCCTAGCGAATAATTTCTTTAACAGATAAAAACAAAGTTGATGACAACTTCTGAAATGCAGACAAGTCTGATGACTTATTGCTACAAAAGGCTTAGACAATGTGGTATGGAATTCTACCTATTTTTCAAAGGGGTTAAACCTTATTCAGAGCTCCAGAATTTTTTTAAACCCACCTTATCTTCATTTATAAATCTTAATATTTTGTTGGAAAACAAAGCATTTCCACCAGCCAGTTGGCAGCTTTGTTGTCTTTGTATTTAAAAGAAAAACAGAATTAAACATAACTCCTGTTGACTTTTTTTGGCAGTTTAACCTTCACTGCTGCCTTTAAGAAGCCAAATCAATTGGCTTTGTTCTTTAAACACCTCTAAACAATGTCGTTCTCAAAGCAATTTCAGCCACCAACCATCGTGGTGACTCTTTCCAGAGTAATTTTCCAACTTCTTTTTCGTCTGCTCAACTGACAAGTTTTATTTTATACTGTGACATACAGATTCCAGCGGGAGGAAAAGTCTGTCTTTACTTCCCAGTTTATTTGTTGTTAGGCACCACATTCTCCCCGTAGGTGTTCAGGAAACTGTTCTACTCCAAGCCAGATGTCAGTGTTATTCCACATACTTTAGTGTTCTTGCCTAGGAACCAGAAGATAAGATGGAGAGAGAAAATGCTCTTGCAAAGTTCTTACAATCAGCATTTTTGGGAGGTCTCCAAAGTGTGCTCTTCTTGGCCAAAGGGAAGAAGATAACAGAACCCTGAGCAGATTCAACCAGCTGCTGGCTGTCATTATGTCATGGCGGAAAATCCAGAGATGGATTTGCCCTGAAAGAGCTGAGCTGCAGCCCGGAAGTGACAGTAATAGCCACAGTTTCTTTTGCTCTTGCTGTTAGTCATACACCATGCCTCTGGAGTTACAGACTTTATTTCTCCTTTCTACTATAGTATCTCAAGGTAGCAACTATCAGTTTTGAATTACATAGAAGAGAAAGCAAAACTCAGCTTTTAAGTAACTTGCCAAGATCCCCCAGGGACGGGGAGGTGGACAGAATGACTCAAACTCAAAGAATCCAGCAGGTCTGACTCCTAAGCTACCACCCTGGGCCAACAAGGAACACTGCAGGATAATTAGTTGTGTACCTATTCTCTGTAGGCCAAGACTCTACCAGTATTCAGGGAACCCAGATAAGTTACCTGAACATCCTTTCACTTATAAAAGACGTTTGAATTTGTCCGATTCACTCCTGACACAACTACAAAACTATAGAAGTTTTCTAAGAACCTTTAGCGAGTGGAATAATTACTGTTTCGAAAGCATGCCCTGGCTTCACGCTAGACACCTGACTCACATTTTCCTTTGTTGGGTTTCGGTCTCTCCCTCCCTGTCTCCCCTGTAGCAATGCTTGTCCACCTCCTGGATCTGAAGCAGATATTCCCTGTCAGTGACACTTCCCTGGGCCTTGTCCAGAAGAGTCTCTCCCTCTGCCGAGGGTTCAAAATCACGTCCTTCAATCACCCACACAGCCCTTCCCTATTTTGCCTTTAGTCAAGCTGCTATGGCCACTGCGGCAGAAAACTGCCCGCCTGGGCTGTAGCCCCCTCGCTCATCTGGCCTGGTCCTGCACACGCACATGGACGCGGTCGGCTAAGATCCTACACCGTCAGGCACAGGACCGTCGTCCCTGTTCTCTCCTTGGCCCTTTGCTCACACAAGTCCAGTTCTTTTCCAGATGGTCCCCCAGCTGCTGTACATCCCCCTGAACTTGTAAACTACATTTCTGGTGCTCACCCTGAACTGCTGGGCGCTGTCCTCCCACTTCTCCTCCCAGGAGGGGTCCGTCCGGAGGAGCTATTATTCACGTCACTGTGAACAACTTCCATGTTTTGAGCAGCATCCCAAGCTTTCTGCTGAGGATTTTGCTTTTTAATCTTTCCTGTTTCACTACCTAAAAACCTTTAGGGTCCCTGACCTTGTTCCTCGGGCTGTCCCAGCTGGCAGCCTGCTGGGCTGTGATAACATACTTTTGGGTTTTGACAGCCAGACACATCCCCAGGGACTGGCTGGCACAGAACACAAGAAAGAAGGAGCCACACCAAGTGTCCCACCTGGCTTTGGAAACTACGAAATTCACAAAGCAATGCTTTAGAACCTGTTTTGAGGGGTAATTCCATTATCACTGATTATCAAGTGAGAATCCTTCCCAAACATCAGGAAGAGGGCAGAATAAGAATTTGGTTTAAAAAAAAAAAAAAGCCCAGCCTGACATCCCTGCTTTTCACAAAATGGAGAGTCGGCCTGCGCTAGACACCTGCCCGCCCCGCCCCCACTGCTGGTCTCTGCTCACATGTGTCTGAAGCGAGCACTGGTCTCTTTCCCAAGAAGAGGAATGAAAAGACCTGACAGGACTTAGAAGCTTCCTCAGAGGAAACTGTCTGTGCTGGTGATTTACATCCTGGTTTTCCAGCTGCCAGCTTCAGAAAACTGGAGCCAACCCAAGTAGGCCCCGGGCAGCTGGTGTGAAGCATGAGGACAGATTCGGAGCCGGCTGCTGGAGAGTGGGGTGTACGACGGCAGGAGGAGGGCGGCTGAGGCTTCTGGAAACTCGTCCTGTGCTCCTGGTCTGTACGATGGTTCCGCTTCCGTGGGGTCAGAGGACAGCTAGCCCTCCACTGCCCTCCACCCAGCTTATGGGGAGAAGCAGAGAGGCTGCTAACCTTTCAAGGGCAGGAACTACTCCCTCATCACCAATCTTAAAACGTGTAGGAGACAAGAAATGATAAACACCCCTGAGAGATATAGGGTGTGATTGCTATCTATCGAAAAGATAGATCGCTTCTTACATTTTAGAAAAAAAGAAACACTTAAAGACTTTTGACATGGTAACCTACAAGGTGTTGAGGACATTCTACAGAATCAGAGAAGTCCTTCCTTTTCATTCTGATTTTTAAGCAGCAGTAAATCAAGGCAGTGGGAACCAAGCCATGGTATAGGATTTCACTTCTGCAAGTTAGAAACGCGCTGGTCCGTCTCACAACACTGGGCACGTCCCCAACACCACTGAAGTGCATGGGTAAAAATGGTGGTGGTGACAAATTTTATGTTGCTCTTTACTCCAACTAAAACACTTTTAAATTTTAAAAATAGTAAAGAACAAGGAAAAGAAGAAAATAGCTGAATTCAATATGAAGAAGGAAACAGCTACGTCCCTCCAGCCTTCTGCACGGCCCGACGCTCACCGTCTTTCCTCAGAGCAGGCTGCCCAGCAGCTACACACAGGGATTCTCTCCATTTGTGCACAAAATACAGGACAGAGATATGAGTTTACAGGAGCAGGAGGGGCAACTATGGGTCCTCACTGGCCAAGAGAGTATTTTAATAATTACACCTGGGTATTGGTAATGGCAAAGGCAGCTGTGATATCAAGACAACAGACCCCATCACACCCCCACCGCGTGGCACCAGTGCAGAAGCCTGCCAAAGCTGCCAGGAGCCATGGACAGAGCAGGGCAGGGGACAGAAATGGCAGCGGGCAAAACCAGAGGCTTAGAAAATCCAGCTCTAGTTCCACAGCTCACCTCCCCAGCCAGCCACTCACATCCCAGCTTTTTCTTTCTTATCCAGTCAGTTTTTTTTTTTTTAACTTACTTAATCTGGGAAAGGAATTAAAAAAAAAACATGGCCTCACTTGACATTTTTATGTTTTGATGATGGACATATGTTGACCAGAGTAACAAAGAGCAAATGTTTTAATTCCTTAGTTCTGCAAACTTGGAGAAGTTGTTTTTTAGTGAGGGAAGGGGACAGGCTCCTCTTAATGCAAATGATATTTCCTCAATAAATTAACACCTACATGTGCTTTTAAAAGAATGAAATAAAAATGGATTTTCTTTGGAGAGCAAGTCAACATTCAAGTAGAAAACTTCATACAGTCTGGTCTCTGTCCCTAAGAAAACCTGTGTGGGGAGTGTGTTGAAACAGTAATATTTCCTCTTTTTTAATTAGTTAATTAATTTTAGCTAATGATTAATTTTGTAGTGCTGGGATCAAACCCAGGGTCTCAGGCATGCAGGTCAAGGCCCCACGCCGGGCCCCACATCTCCTTTCTCTTTTTAATTTTTTCTCCCTAATTTGAAGTAACAGAATGACTCACAATGAAAAGAATTTGCTCAAAACATTTAAGATATATTTCTAAAGCAATATCTTTACTATCAACAATGATACATTTTGTTGCCTTTTTCTTTCTTCCTTTTTCTTTTTGTGACTGGGTCTCGCTTTGTAGTTCAGGCTTGACCTAATCTCCCTATGTAGCCCAGGCCAGCCTCAAACTCACAGCAATCTCCTGCGTCTGCCTCCGAGTGCTGGGATTACAAGTGTGAGCCACCATGCCTGGCACTGTGCTGTGTGGTACTGATTGCTGAAAGGCGTGAGCCACCATGCCCACCATTGTGGTATGTGGTTACCAGGAATCGAACTGGGGACCTTGCACTTGCCAGGCAGACTCTAGAACCACAGAGATAAACCCCTGGTCCATTTTGCTGCTTTAAAAAAAATTGAAATCCATTCATTTGTTTTAGTCAAATGGAGATTTACATATTTTATGAATTTATTATTAATTCACTTATGGAATTAAACTAGATCTTGCTATCTTCACTTTTTTTAAAAGAAATTAAATCACCTCGACTTTCTCATTGTGACCTTTACACCTGTGGTACACACGGCTCCCACTCCCCAACTCTGAGGGCAGCTGTATCCTTTAAGGTTGAAAGACCTGGCGTCATGTTACAAAAGTCAATGGCAACGTCTGTTTCTCTCTGGAATGACAGATGTAGTCTTTCCGGGTATTCATTCATTTAACAGCCATGTTTTATTGAGCACCTACTGCCCAGGGCACTGTGTAATAATCAGAGTCTACCCAGCAGGCTGTGGGACTTTTAACTGGGAGTAATCACCAAAGGGCTCTAGCCACTGAGATCCTGTGGCTAAGTGGGAATGAAACTGAATCCGACCACCACAGGAGCCTTGTGTACACGCAGTCATACAGCATCTGTCCTTGTGTGACTAACTGGCTTCATTAAGCACAATGTCCTCAAGCTTCATCCGTGTTACAGCCTGTAAGCAGATTTCACTACTGCCTAGGGATGAACAACAGGCCATTGTATGTAAATACCACACTTTGTCTATCCGCCCATCTAGTGATACACACGTGGGTTGCCTCCACCTTTTGCCAATTGTGAACAACGCTCCTATGAACGGGGGTGAACACATCTCTCTCCGAGTCCTTACTTGCTCAGCTTTTCCTTTGGAGAAATTAAGATACACTGTCTGCTAGATCTTTCTGATACTTTGACTCAGGCCAGCCAAAATACTAGAGGCATCTGAATAACAGGTATCCACATGATCAGCCCGAGACTGAAACTGCACATCTGCAGCACTGTGTGAGGGAGTCAGAACTTTCTCCAGCTTTAAGAGACACTGGGCACCACGGGCTTCCCTTAAACTCTAGAATGCACTTTCTTGCTTTAAAAGATTTTGAAGATATTCCTTTAAATCAATAGATACTTCAGCTCAAAAGTTTCTTCACAAAATTGTCTCTTTCCCGTGTTACCCACAGGGTTCTGCGAGTGACCCAGTCCTGTTTGGGGTTGTGGTAACAGTGTCCAGCTGGAATTTCCCAGTGCCCCGATAGCTCTCTGTAGTATGCTAGGTCAGGCAGGTCAGCACTGATAGAGCAGAATGCACCAGAGCAGCGCTTATCTGGGATGAAGGTATGGCGGGGGTCAGGATGTCACACCTGGTGGCAGACAGAAAGATTAGACACACACCAGCAAAGGGCAGGGGGAGGCTTTGACTCATGTGTTACAAAGAAAGGATGCACGGACGGTGCAAGCTTCAGCTTGTATTTGTTTTTTTCAAAAATCTCCACAAATGGGAGGAAGCAGGCAGTCTGTGGCAAATATCAGTACAGCCAAAGCTTCTGTTCAAGATGGAAGAGATGCCAGGAATTAAGGCCCTAAAATCAGCCAACTTCAATAGCCATAAAACATCAGAAAACACGGGATTAATTATTGTGGAAGAGGTGACAGAAAGTAGCACTTCGGGCAAAGCTGTGGGTCTCACCACTGCCTAAGCCAGAAAGCCACAAGGGCCAGGGCCTTCTAGCACCTTCTCTCTCCTGCCCAGTTCTCCCAATGGGCAGGGAGTAGGAATGCCACAGCTTCCTGGTGTACATTCCCGGTGCCCCACCTTGGCCTGGTATGGAGGGTGGGTGGGGAAATTAAACACAGGCTATCAATGGCAGTGAGATAGCAGATCAAAGACCCCTGGACGCTAGCCAGGCCACACTGCATGCCGAGCTGCCGCCAAGTGGAAGGGATTCTACTATTTGAGGCCCAAGGTGTGTGTGTGGGGGGATAATTATTATTCAAGGACACAGAAGGTCCTGGGACCATATACGGGCAGTAAACTGTAAACCTAGGTAAGAACCAGAGGCTCTTCAGAATAAGAAACCTTTCAAGGAATAGTTCTCAGTGTGGGGACTCACTTGAATCCCCCAGGAAACCCTTAAAACCAGACTCTGTGGGCAGAGAAAATGGGGCATCATTTTTAAATATATAGAAAGCTTCCATTCTGAAAGGTCAAAAATTTCTGGAGATCTACTCATAAGGCACAACACAAACCTACCTAACATTACTGAAAAATGGACATTTAACACTGGTTCAGAGGCTGAATGTAAGGTTAGATGATTTTTACAATAAAACAAAACAACAAAAGTAAAGTCAGAGGCCCAGGACCAATGCAAATGAGCTGAATGAGGATTCCTGGGGCTGAATTTGGGAGCCTCTCTCCCCTGTAGCATGTTAGTAGCAGCACAGGCCGCATTATTATTTTTTTGAGACAGGGTCTTGCTTTTATAGTTCAGGCTGGCCCTGAGCTCACTATGTAGCCCATGCTCGCCTTGAACTTGCAGCAGCCCTCCTGCCTCGACCTCTCCAGTGCTGGAATTACAGGCGTGAGCCACCACACCCAACACTGTGGTATGTGGTCACCGGGAATCAAACTGAGGACCTTGCACTTGCCAGGCAGATGGCGGAACCACTGAGCTAAATCCTTGGCCCGCCAGCATTATTTTTTAATAGCTATCTTTGTCAGGTGCAGCTAAAAATCACAATCACAACCATCAGCCAACTGTGAATTCTGGCTGTATAAGCCCAAGAAGAATTATTCATTAATGACTGTGTGTATTTCACGTGGCTACACAGAGTTTCTTCCAAAGAGACACGGTTCACAAAGGTCTTTAGATGAGAATATTTTTCTAAATAAACTCATGGACTTTGCAAATATCAAATACTTTCCTTAAAGAACTTTCTGGTGAATAAACAAACCCCGGGGGGAATGGGCTCTTTCTGAAGTGCCATGAATGTGACGGCCACCAGGATCCCATGTGGCACCTAAGTATGGGCTGCACAGAGAGAGACACAGAGAAAAAGAGAGAGAGAGAGACAGACAGACAGAGAGAGACAGACTGACAGAGAGACAGACAGAGAGAGAGAGAAAACTTTCTTCCAACAAAGTTGGACCCAAGGCCCAGAAGTAGCTCACCCACTTTGCAAATCTGGCTTATCTTCAACTGCCAGGAGCTGAGAGCCATACATATTTGGTGTGTACTGGCCAGATAAGAAATTGTTTGAATAGTCAGACAAGGCGTCCCAAAGCTATAGAATGGGGTGAGGCCAGTGTTCTGACTCAGATTTCTACAGAGGCAGAAAAAGGAAGTGGAGGGAGAGAACCAGGAGGATGTAGTCGCCTAAAGCACCTTTGTCCCCTGCAAAAGGGCTCCTCAGGCCCAGTCACTGCCTTTTGGAAAGTGGGTGTTCTCAGCTTCTCAGAATAAAGCTGGACAGTGGAGTTTTTATAGGAATATCAGAAATTCAGTGACAACCATCAGAGCTGGGAACACAACTCAGAGACAGAGCAAGCAACTTGCATGCACAAGGCCCTGGGCTTGAGCTCCAGCACCAGAGGAGAAAAAATGATTTTTTTTTTTCTTTTTTGAGACAGGGTTTGACTATGTAGTTCAGGCTGGCCTCAAACTCATGGCAGTCCTCCTGCCTGTCCCTCCCCAGGTGCTGGCCTTACAGGTGTGTGTCACCATGTCCAGTTTAAAAGCGAATTTTGGCCTGAATATTATGGGGCATCCCTGCAGTCCCAGCTACGTGGGAGGCTGAAGCAGGAGGATTGCTCAAGCCCAAGAGTTTGAGACTATCTCTGGCAATGTAGTGAGATTCTGAGTTAAATGCAAGCAACCAGGGCCAAGGATTTAGCTCAGTGGTTCTTGTACCTGCCTTGCAATCACAAGGGCCAGGGTTTGATCCCAGTAACCACATAATACAATGCTGGGTGTGGAGACTCATACCCACCAGCTATCAGCACCATATACCACAGTGCCAGGCGTGGTGGCGCATGCCTGTAGCCTGAAATCCCAGCACTTGGGAGGTAGAGGCAAGAGGATTGCTGTGATGTGAGTTTGAGGCTGAACTCAGGGCCAGCCTGAAACACAAAAGCGAGACCCTGTCTCAAAAAACTAAAAAAAAAAAAAAAAAAAAAAAAAAAAAAAAAAAAAAAAAAAAAAAAAAAAAAAAGCAACAACCAACCAAAAAACAAAGCAGGGTTTCAGGAGCATCTGCCTGCTTCGTTGCCATGATGACCACTGGTTTAGTCACAGACCAGAATATGGGTGCTAGTTACAACTTGACAAGTTGCATGACATTACAACTCCTCTGGAGTTCATCTTGCAAAACTAGGGTGCTTGTAAGAGCAGATTGATGATTCTTTCACGTACACGTGGGCACGCAGAATGCACAGTCCTGGACTCAACACCTAAGTCATGGCATGGCAGAGCCTACAGGAGCTTGCCTCTGCCACTGATTTCATTCTGGCAAAATGTAACCTTTTTGGAGACTTGGTTTAGCCAGGTGAGATTATTTGGATAGTGTGCTGCCATTCAGACGAACTCATCTCCTTCTTTTCATTCATTCATTCACTCATTGTTTGTGTTCTCTCTCTCTCTCTCTCTCTCTCTGTCTCACACATATTGGTAGGGATTGGATTAGATCAACTGAGCTAAATCTCCAGCCCTCAGCTATCTTTTCTTACATTATATAAAAGGGTTCTCAAAACCCGTATCAGCTCCCCTGGATTCCTTAGACTTATTCGTGCCTTGGCAACTGTCTTAGAAAGGATTCTGAACACGGTCAACAAGTATAGGTTACATAGTTGGTCTAGTAGGTGTTTCTAAACCAACAAGGAGTGATGTTCTAAAAGGTGGGCTCCACATCTTCAGAAGGCAGCCAGGCAGCTAGTTGGTAGGGACAGTAAAGAACTCACATGCCTATCTACTTGTCCTCCTTAGAACATCCCCCCTGTGAGGCATGGAGCACCAGACCCCTTCCTGGGAGGCTAAGCTCACACAGACAAGCGCTGGCTAGGGTGGGAGAGAGGGCGGCGGCGCGGGTCCTGAGTGTTTCAAGTGATGATTAAAATGACACAGCTCAGGAAGACAGAGTGCTGGGAAGGACGAATGGAAGCGTCTCTTTCAGGAATCTTTTTCTTTCTTTCTTTTTTGGTTTGTTTAATCAGAATGATGACTCTATGATTTGCTGGTGAGTCAGTGATGCATTTAGCTGTATATATCACAAATCAGTTACAAATTCTCTATTTGTTTCCAACAATTAAAAAAAATTTATTATGAAATGATACAAATACCACTGAATCCTGGGTTTTATTTTTGTGTCTGTGAAACGGGTCTGCTTCCTCTGTTTTGCCATATGCTTGGTTTTGAGATTGAGAAATGTCTGATATTCTTGCCTTTGAGCTGAAGTGAGAATACTCACTTGCTTTTGTATCCAAAGATGCCTGCATTAGCCATAACTCTGATCTTAACAGGCACGGACACACACACACACACACACACACACACACACACACACACACACACGCATGGCAGGCTGTTGGGAGGTGCTCCGCAGTACCCTGCAGAATGACAGACAGAATATACCATCAGAATCACTCTTCTTGTCATGCTCTGTGTACTTCCCTTGACAACAATGAGATCTTTGAAGGTGTGGGATGAGTTGTCTTATTTATCCTTAATGCTTCCTAGTAGGAAAAAATAAATAGTTACAGCTTTGCTGTTTTCTCCCATGTTCTCTGTGGGTGGGGACTGGCAAGGACACTTTCTGTACGTGAAGACACTGGGTCAGCCACTGCTTATTTGCACACACAGCCCCAGAACCTTTCCTTCATGCACCATCCTCAGGAGCTCAGTGTCCTTTCAGACATGAGGCCGGGGTTTCTGTAATGACACAGTTAACCCCAGGGAGGGCGGTGAACATAATCACCAACGCTTGTGGCTTAATACCTGTAATTTGATTCTCAGCTTCCTCTGCTCACAGTCTGAAGGAGGCGATGCAGAGCTGGTCTGCACTTTCCTAACTTTCACAATTGTAGGATCCCGGGCATTTATTACACAGTGTATGGAAACACTGCGGTAACCAGAAAACGGACTTCATTCGATCAGAGTAGGAAAGATTCAGAGGTAAAATGATTTTCCCTGGCTCCCGCACTCAACATGTTAACTCAAACCAGTAGCCTCCTCACCACCCAATCAAGAGAGGTATTGGTCTCCACGGAGGGGATGGGTATTCCCAGCTGACTCAGGCAAGCGCAGGTGACACTAATATTCTAACAGATACTACCAGGGAGGGTGCTGCACCAGATGTTTGCAGGGGACCAGGTGCTGCGGCGAGTACTAGCTGCACTCATGGTTGGTCCAGGGGACAGACTGACCTGTCTGTATCAGCAGGCCCATAGTCCCTGAGCTGAGAAAGACATCTCATTACTGTCAGCACATAGGCCAAAGGATGTCACTGTTGCACCACAGAACTGGACCTGCAGCCCCCAGCGACACTTGCTGCTTGGTTACTTTAAGTGAGCAGGGCACGCTCCACACTGATTCTCAATTGTCGCGCAGAGATAACAGATGTAAGCACCCACAGGTAACCAGAGCGCTGGAATCCTCTCTCCTCTGCGTCCAGAACCTTCTCTCCCTGAGGCAAGGCGATCCGCAGGGATAAACACCAGTGACATCCTCCAGCAGGTCTGAGGCCTCCAGAGCTGATACAGGTCACAGGCCGCCATCATTCCTGAACTTTCTGACGATGAGAACTGTCACTGCTGTCAGACAGGCTTAACTGGCCTTTTGGGACACTTCCTTCAAATATAAGTAAATTAGGCAACTAATCCTGCACTGCTATACCTTGTTTTTTCTAGAAGCTTTGAAGTTTAGATTCAGAAAAGGGAAGGTTAAAGGAGCAACCGAGGGAGAAGTGACAGGAATTTCTTTGTGTTTATCGTAACAATACCCATAAGTTTCTGCCTTTAGTGACACCCCCCC
>PVIR01017463.1:0-28556 GCA_004026965.1 Petromus typicus | reverse complement strand
CTGGTACTGGTTGCTGCTGGGTGTGAGTCTCCACACCCAATATGGTATGTGGTTACCGGGGATCGAACCCGGGCCCTTGAGCTTGCAAGACAGGCGCCGGAACCACTGAGCTAAATCCCCGGCCCTCACAATTTCTTAACAGTGACTACTAACTTCATTATCCGGCAGCTATCAGAATTATGCTGTTTTTATGTTTCTCTTGCAGCTATTTGCTTGGAGGTTTCTTCTTTTTACATAATATTTGAGCTTCTTCACTAGGATTCAAAAAATTTGCAATATGTTTCATTTCAATGATGAGACAAATGTAACTATTTAGCTGTGTGACATAAGGACCGAATATTGTTAAAAACTTTGATTTTTGCAGTGTGATTCTACTCATAGCGAAGGCTACAAGGACAGCAACCAATGTTGGTGTTATATGTCCTTATGAAAGTGGGATGTGGACATCTGTATTCAAGCTAATCATTGTACTTGACTTTCAGTATTAAATGACAGGAACAACAGTAGGATGCAGAATCATCTCTTCTCCAGGGGCTGGACGGAAAAGTAGCAGAGAAAATGGGGCACATGGCCGGAACGAGGAGCCCTGGGCTGGGAAGGCTGGAGAGTTGTGTGACTGTGGAGAGGCCACTGCAGCTGTCCAACCCTCCTGTTTTCAGCCACCATTACCAAGGCAGCGCTGCCCTGTGAGGAGGCAGAGCCGAGGTTATCATGGTGGGAGGAAGTGAAGAGAGTGGTCTCAGTGGCTGCTGGCCTTTTGGGACAAAGGCCACAGTCTTTTTCCTGATTCACGCATGATTGACACAGGCCTGTTCACCATGAAAATTCCTCCAGCAGATGTGCTCTTAGGATCCGGGCTGCTTTCTGGATGTCCTGAGTTACACTATTATATATAACACTCAATAAAATTTTAAAATGCTTGCTATTTCAAAGGGACATGGGAAATTGTTTAAAAGGATTGAAAAATGAATCTTTTTTTTTTTTTGAGAAAGAGTCTCGCTTTGTAGTTCAGGCTGGTCCTGAGCTCAGCCTCAAACTCACAACACAGCAATCCTCCCGCCTCTGCCTCCTGAGTGCTGGGATTATAAGCGTGAGCCACCACGCCTGGCACTGGTATGTGGTACTGGTTGCTTCTGGGGTGAGTCTTCACGCCCAGTATTGTTATGTGGTTACCGGGGATCAAACCTGGGTCCTTGCGCTTGCAAGACAGGCCCAGGAACCACTGAGCTATATCCCCGGCCTGAAAATTGAATCTTAAGTATAAGCCTGTGTAAGAATTTGTAGCTTTTTGGATAGGAATTCCATTAACCCCTAGTCTCCTCCATACCTCTAACCTGACGTTTTACTTGGTAAACATATATTTCCTGCTTCTATCCTTAGCTTGTTTTCTTTGTGAACTTTTCTTCCCTTTCTCTTCCAAGATTTTCTTAGCAGTCTTGACTGTCCAATATTAATTACAATTGAAGGTTACAAGAGCCGCATGCTGGTCGAGACATTTCCTCTGCTGCTGAAGGGACGTCTGTCTCAGCACAGACCTAGAATTCAGGCAGTACGTTTCAGCACCTGGATTCTGGGCTCTGCTCTGCATGTCAAGTGACACTGGGAAATGCCTCATGTTATAGAAGTATGTTTTCTTAACAAGAACAGGGAGGGAATAGTAGCTGCTCCTCTCCCAGTCAGGGCCGCTGTGGGGATTTAGTGAGACAATGCATACTAAAGGTTTTTGACAACTGTCAACTGCTTTGCAAAGTCAATCAATTGATAAACAGATTTTTTTATTGTGAAATAGGTACATTTTATATACATATCATGAACACACTCAACATTGACAGTTTGTACCAGTACATGACATGACTTGATTCTCATTTTTTCTTATTCCCCTACTCATCCTACAACTTTCACCTCCCATATATATATATATATATATATATATATATATATATATATATATATTATGTATATGACCTTTGTTTCCATTTTTTTATTACCATCACAATTTTTTCTGTCCTTTCATTACTTACCCTTATCCCATTTCCCTTTGAATAGTTTATATTGTGTAATATCTAACAAATTTTAGAACTCATTTATGTTTTCAGTTTCTCATATCAGAGAAAAGATATGGTATTTACATATCTGTGATGTATTTATTTCACTTATGAGTATGTCCTGAAAGTACATGCATTTGAGTATGAATGACTCAAACTTGTTGTGCTTTATGGCAAAGTAATACTCTATTCTATAGAAAAACCACATATTTATCTAGTCTTCAGTTGATGGACATTTGAGTTGTTTCCAAGACTTACGTATCACAAACTGAGCTGCTATAAACATGGGTGCACATATATCGTTGTGATTTGAATCTTTTAATTCTTTCATATAAATAGATTTTAAAATGCTTGATTTGACCTTTTCAGATAGGATCTAATTCAAGTCCGGTGCTGTAATTTTTAAGATAGTTTTGCATATTAATGTTTAAAAAGTTGCTTCTATGATAAAAAATAGTTACAAAATTGATATGCTCCAATGAAGGAAAATTCATCATTTAAATGCCTAAGTTTATATAAATGTAAGTCAATGAAAAATACTTTGCTTTACAAAGTATTTTCTCTTACATAGCAAGTCCCCTCCTGTAATAGAAGTATCATAGTATATATTGTGTAATGTGGAGCTACTAATAGATATTTAGATTAGTTGCAATAAAAAAATGCAATCAAGTTCTTTTCTAGGAATACTTCAATAAAGCCAGGCATTTAGGAGGCAGATTAAGAAAAATTAAATTGTGGTAGAAAGTAGGAGGTTGTTGGAATACCTAAGAACTGGACTGGTCAAAACTCCTGAAAGACAAGGACTCTACCAGTGACCATGGACCTGTTAGAGCTTTCAGCGATGCAGTCACTGTGGCGGGTGTGCCACCGGCTGACCACCGCTGCTCTGTACTGTCTGTAGAAGCAATGGAGTTGCCTAAAGAAGATGATGAAAATTTCTCCAGTGGGACATTCTGAGTTCAAGTTTGAGTTCACTGCTTATTAGTGGTGGTTTTAGGCACATGACAGCTCGACTTCCCCTAGCAGCACAAGACCACTTTATCAAGACTTTGGTAAGGAGGAAGGTTAAATGTATGACATAGTGAGGTCCATTCCCTCTGCCCTGAGCTTCAGAGTTTGACACTGAGGTTTGAAGAGTTCCAGTAAGTTATGTTCCTTTAGTAATGCAATTCCATGTTGGCTACACAATTAATATGTGTATGTCAGTTTAATTGCTGATCAAAATTGGCTTGGAGAAATGCAGCAATCTTGAACTTCTGAGTGCAGCATCGTTGGATTAGACCACACATTCCCTCAGAGACGATCCAGCCATGCCCCACTCCGAGAAGGTGCCTGCCTCCATGGCATTAAGGTTCCGTGAGGAGGAGTGTGTGCTCCCCTAGGCTACGTATGCTCTGGAGAGGAAGAATGGAAAGGGACCAAACCATTCACGCTCAGTTTCTCTTTCTAAATTCGTCAGCCTAAAAAGTAACTTCCCCTCTCCGAAGCAGTAAGAGCAGCAGAGGAGAAGTTGGGGTGCTACACTCAGGGAGGCACCTGCTGCTGGGAAGGGAACCCAGCTGCGCACGGCAGGGAGTCCCTACGGTCTGAGCACGGTGGCTGTGGGGTGCATGTGATAGATATGTGGGCTTGTGTTTATCCCTAACACCACTTCAACTGTGAGATAAAAACAACCAATAGAGGCTGGACACGGTACTTCAGAGACATATTCTTTCATCTCCTGAACAGATCATCCCAATTTCAGGTATATATTAGGTCAGCAAGATCAGCACACCATCCCTGTTCTGATCAGAGGCACCAGAGACCAAATATGTGTATAGTATATGACTTGAGAAGTGGCACGGGGCTGCGTTGACTAGCTAGCAGTCAAATGCCTTTCAAGACACCACCCCTTCATTTGGAAGTCCTACTTAGCAATTTAGTTATCTTAGTTGAAGTAGCCATGCTAATAAATATAATTCTGTTTTAGCTACAAACATATTGTGAGATATTTGATCCACTACTTTGCTGAAATCCAAGTGTGCCATGAGAGTGGAAATTTGATGTGGTGGAAATCATAGAGGTGAAATAGCTCTACTATTATTGGAATTAAGTTTTTAAAACAAACATAGGTAACAGGATCTTCCATCTCATACTATCTTAGAACATATTTTTATTCCTAAAGCAACCAGTAAAAATCTACTTTTTCACTGTCAGCCAAGACAGTGTCATTGTAACCACATATGCATCTTTATGCTCTAGACATGAGGAAAACAAAGATCCAGACAATTTTCTTGATAGATCAGAATTCAAAAGGAGCAGCAGGAATGCTAGAGGCTAGTCTGGGTGGGAGAGACACACTCTGCGTGAACTCTTAATTTTAGTCAGCCATGCTGAGAACAGGAGTCACTGCCAACTGGCTAGATCTAAAATAAATAAATATTATGTGCTTGGCAGAGAAGAAAGTGATATATTATAATAATAAAACTCAATGTACTTGTCACCAAAAACAAAAAAGCCATAGTCGAAAACTTGAAGTTTTCCACGTTGGATGGGTGAGAGAAGCTTTGTATTTGTTAGTGCTCCCCCAGGAAAATTTCTGAAGTGATATGAGACAAAGGCCTGCTAGAGGTGGAACATGGAGTTTATCCAGTGCAGTCTTGACCAATGGGAAAAGGGCATAAGGACATTCAGTAGGAGGACAGAAGCCACACAGAATTTGTTGATGTTTCCATTTCCAAGCACTAGATGAACCCCTTGTCTTCTAAGGTTTAGACTAGTATTCAGATTACAGCCTTTCCTCAGGCTTCTGTCCTTTGCTTAGTGCTGTCCCAGAACTTGCTGCCTTGTGGAACAGCAGTGATTCTTTTGTCTGCTCCTAAGGTCACACTCCTGCCTTTCCAGTCACTCATGATCTGGTCTTTCCCTCTTGAAATAAATCAATCATGAAGTATTTATGTCGAAATAATTATTTAGCAAAAATGCCTGTGAACATCATTCACTGTAAGAAAATGCTGCACGTACCTGAACACTCCTCCCGGGCTGCCTTTCTCTTTCTCCGTCCCAGCGGCAGCTGCCGTCCTGAATTTGGGGTTATCATCCCAGCACGGTCCCTGTATTTTCACTAGGCATGTCTCTAATTTACAAGCTTTTATTAGGATTATTTAAAACCTGTAATCAGTACCGTCTTTCTGTCTATTGTGTAAAACGCCTTCATTTCTCAATGTCTTCACGTACATAGAAATTATAATAGCTAGAGTTTGTTCATTTACAGTGATGAGGACTCTAAGACTGGACCGCAGACCTACAGATCTGCTCTCTTATTGATGACCACCTAAGTTTTTTTTATTCTCATCATTAGAAACAACTACTAAATACGTTCTTTTTAAATTGAAAGTGTATTGTCCCAAAAACACTTGATGTGAGATTTATTTTAATAGATGTTTGAAAGGATCAGTAGAACTTATTTATCTTTCACTCCTGAAATTTTATACCTTTTGAAGAACTGCTCCATATCTCCACCCCCCCTTTTTTGGGCATCTACCAGCCTCCTTTCTATTTCCATGCATATTGCTATTTTAATACTTCAATTCAGTAGGAGCATGCAGTATTTGTCTCCTGTCATGGCCCATTTCACGTAACATGATATTCTCCAGAGCCGGGGATTTAGCTCAGTGGTTCTGGCACCTGTCTTGCAAGTGCAAGGACCCAGGTTTGATCCTCGGTAACCACATACCATACTGGGTGTGGAGACTCACCCCAGCAGCAATCAGCACCACATACCACAGTGCCGGGCGTGGTGGCTCACGCCTGTAATCCCAGCACTCGGGAGGCAGAGGCAAGGAGGATTGCTGTAATGTGAGTTTGAGGCTGAGCTCAGGGCCAGCCTGAACTACAAAGCGAGACCCTGTCTCAAAAAACCTAAAAACAAAAAAACCCCAAAAAACCATGATATTCTCCAGATTCATACATGCTGCTCTTCATTGGAAGAGTTCTTTCTCTTTTTTAAAGACCGAATAGTATCCTACTGCATGGAATGGGCCACATTTTCTCTATTTATCCACCAGTGGACCTACAAATCGCTTCCGTTTCTTGACTCTTGTGAGTATTGCTGTAGTGAATATGAGACTGGTGACATTTCTTTGAGAAGCTAATTTCACTTTGTCTTTTTCTTTTCGATAAATAGCCAGCAGTTGAATTGCTGTGTCATAAAGTAATTGTTTTTATTATTTATCTTGCTCAATTAATTTTTTTTAAATTTATTTTTTTGACTTATTAGTAAATGTTTGCAGTGTGCAATGATTACATCCACTGTAGGAGATTGGTACATGTACATAACACATTTTACTCCCTCTTCTTTCCCCCTGCACCTCTTTTGTTTTTTCAGCATCAGGTTCATTTATCTTATAAGACCTTATAAAACCAAGTATCATATATAATATATATTATATATATAATTACACACACACACATACATATATATATATATATATATATATATATAGGGAGAGAGAGAGAGAGAGAGAGAGAAGGAGAGAGGGAGAGAGAAAGAGAGATTGAAAATTAGACCAATAAGATAAAGAACATATAAAACATGTAAGTCAACTTTTAGACTTACTCTTTTAGATATATTGTCTGCACTGGATGACAATACATTTTTCTTTCTCTTTTTCCTATTATCTGTGTTTTATTTCATACCATATGTACATATTTCTCATACAAGAGAAACTATGTGATATTTAAGCTTACATGTGTGAGTTACTTCATTCAACATTATAGTCTCAAAATGCAGCCATTTTCCTATAAATGACTCAAGTTTGTCCTTTTTGTGGCTGAGTAGTACTGCATTCTATTAAAAAAAAAAGCCCACATGTTTATCCATTCATTAGTTGTTGGGCATTTGGGCTACTTGGAAGATTTAGCTATTACAGACTGTCCTGCAATAAACGTGGTGTGCATAGATAGCTGTGGTGTGATGCTCTTACTTCTTTTGGGAGGATACCAAGAAGAGTTATAGCTGAGTGAAATGGAACCTCTAGTTTTGATTCTTTAAGGTGTCTTCACATTGACTTTCATAGTGATTGAAGCAGTTCACACTTCCACCAACAGTGAAGAAGTATTTCTTTATCCTACAGTTCCGCTACCATTTGTTATTGATTTATTGATAATAACCATTTTTTCTTGAGGGAGATGGAATCTCAGAATTGTTCAGATTTGCACATCTCAAGTGATCAGGGATGTTAAACATTTTTTCGTGTAGTTTTTGCCCTTTCCACTTTTTCACCTGAGAACTGTCTATTCATTTCAGATGCCCTGTTGTTTGGATTTTGGTCTTTAAATTCGGGAGTGTCTGATTTTTTTGAGATGTTTATTCTGGAAAATAGTCTTCTGCTAGAGGAGTAGCTGGCAAAATGTTTCTCATGCTCTGTGGGTTGTCTCTTCACTCTGTCGGTTGTCTCTTCACTCTGTTGGTGATTGCTTTTGCTGTGCAAAAGCTTTTTAATATGATAAGTTCTCAATTCTTGATTCTTTGAGGCTATCCTTTTTTTTTTTTCCCAAGGAAGGTATTTGCTCCTTTGTTGAAAGTAAGGTGGCTGAATGTGTTTGGTGTTGTTTTTGCATCTTCTAATTTGTTCCACTGATCCTTTTATTTATTTTTTGCAATCTGGGTTATTTTTTGCAATCTGGGTTTTGTTCACAGAGTCTTTGTCTACACCTGTGTTCTCAAGAGTTGTACACGTGGGGTGGGGATTTAATTCAGTGGTTCTGGCACCTGCCTTGCAAGTGCAAGTTCCAGGGTGCGATCCCTGGTAACCACATACTACAATGCCGGGTGTGGAGACTTAGTACCACATACCACAATGCCGGGTGTGGTGGCTCATGCCTGTAATCTCAGCACTGAGAGGCAGAGGCAGGAGGATTGCTGTGAGTTCAAGGCTGAGCTCAAAGCCAGCCTGAAGTACAAAAGCAAGACCCTACCTACTCTTTCTTCCAGCAGATTTAGTGTTTCTGTTTTACTAGTTGATTGTGTGGTGAGAGCCATGGGTCTAGTTTTAGCCTTTAACATGTAGAAAGCCAATTTTTCCAGCAGCACTTATTAAGAGGCTATCCTTTTTTTTTTTTCCCCAAGGAAGGTATTTGCTCCTTTGTTGAAAGTAAGGTGGCTGAATGTGTTTGGTGTTGTTTTTGCATCTTCTAATTTGTTCCACTGATCCTTTTATTTATTTTTTGCAAGCTGCTTTTTATTACAGTAGCTTTGAATATAATTTAAGTCAGGGATTGTGATGCTCCCTGCTTTGCCTTTATTGCCCAGAATTGTTTTTGCGATTCCAGGTCTCTTCTATCGCTAAATTTTCCACCCCTTGAATTTGAGGATTGTTGTCTCTTGTTCTGGGAAGTATGCTATCAGTATTTGGGATTGCATTCAGTCTGTGGAACTGTTTTTGGAGAAGGGCCATTTTCACTGTTAGTTCTTCCTACCCAAGAGCAGGAGATATCTTTCCGTTTTTTGATATCCTTTTCAATCTCCTTTTTTAAGTACTATGATTTTCAATATAAAGATGTTTTCCTTTTTTTTGTTAGACTGATTCCTAGGTATTTCATTTTTTTCAACACTATTGTGAAAACAATGGTTCCTTAATTTGTTTGTAAGTGAGTTTGTTATTTGTGTACAGAAATACTCTTGATTTTTGAGTCTTGACTTTGTTTTCAGCTACATGACTGAATTTGACTATTAAATTTAGAAGTCTTTTGGTAGAATCTTTGGGGTCTTCTATGTACAGCATCAGCAAATAATTATATTTAACAGCTTTTTTTCTTTCTTATCTTTCTTTCTTTGTCTAATTGACTCCTATATTGAATATGAGTGGTGATAGCGGACATCTTTGCTTTGTTCCTGACTTGGGAGTGAAAGCTTTTATTTTTTGATCATTTACTATTTATTCAAATCCTTAGCTCATTTTTTATTTGATTTGTTAAGAGTTTTATTTATTCAGTTAGTTTTTCTATCAAATTGTATTTCTTTGTTTATTTTGGAAATTAAGCCTTTATTAGATTTAGTAAGTCCCTGACTCGTAAACATTCAAGTTGTGAACTTTCACATGTGTACTCACTTTGTCAGCTTACGAACGAATCTGACTTAGGAACAGTTCTCCTAGAACCTGTTCATAGGGGCTCACTCTGTTTTGTTTGAAAGTATTTCCTTCCAGGTAATGTGATATACCATATTAAGAGAATGAACCATAAAATTCACGATCTTGCCAACAGATATAGAAAAGAACTTGAAAAATTATTCTTTCATGTTAAAAACTCTGAACAAATTACTACTGGAGATAAATTACTTCAACAAAATTATTCAAAAAGCCCAAAGCCAATATACTCAATAGCAAGAAACACTATCACTGCTACTACTCAACATAGTACTAGTGATCCTGGCCAAAACAGTTAAACAAGAAAAATAAATTTTAAAAACAACTGAATAAGCAAAAGAAGAAATAAAATTATCCTAGTTTCCAGATGAGAAGATATAAAAATATCCTAAAGACCATTTTTATGTATCTCAGGTATAAATTACACTTGGTCAAGTTGTCTGATCCTTTTAATGTGTGACAGAGTTAAGGTGTACTTGTATTTTGTTGGATGTTTTTGCATCCTTATTCATCAGTGCAATTGGCTTGTGACTTTCTTTTCTTGTGGTATCTGGTATCAGGGTAAATTTGGACTTCTAAAATGTGTTTGGAAGTGCTTTGTTCAAATCAGTTCTTTGCAAAAGATTGAGCAGAATTGGCATTAATCTTTTCTGTGCTTGGTAAACTTATCAGTGAAAACATCTGATCCTGGGCTTTTCTTTGTTGGGAGTTTTGTGACTACTGATTCAGTTGCTCCGGGGCTATCAGTGTGCTCAGATTTTCTATTTCTTCATAATTCTTTCCTGGTAAGTTTCTAAGAATTTATCTTTTCTTACAGGTTAATCAGTTTATTGGCATAAATTACTCATAGTAGTCTCTTATGATCCTTTTAATTTCTGTGCCACTATGTAAACTTCTTCTCATTTTATTTGTGTCTTAAGTTCCTTTTAGGTTACTTGTCTTTTTTAATTTTCAAAAAGCTCTTTTGTTTTTGTGTTATTATTTTTTTATTTTTATTTTTTGGTGTTACCAGGGATTGAACTCTGGCCCTTGTGCTTCTAAGGTAAGTGCAGTATGTTCTTATATCTAATAATTCCTTGTCTTGAAACCTGCTTTGCAAAATAGTAATGTAGCTATACCAGTGTTCTTTTGGTTTGGGCTTCTTATGGATTATTTCCATTTGATATATAAACTTTATATTCATTTTTCAGATATTTATTTTATAAGTAACATAGTTTACAACGTTTAATTGGATTACACAATATATTTACACTGAAATTATAATAATTTTGTATTTAAATCACTTTATTGAGAGGTTTCTTTTTGAATTACATTTTTAAAAAAATACAGCATTTACTGGTATATTTTAGGCAAACACAATGATAAAACACTTCATAGGGAATTTGTACCTATAATGTTCCTGTTTCTTGTTTCTTGTTTCTTCTGATTATTATAGATTTAACAATTTTATTAATCTAAAAACCAGCTTTTAGTTTATCTTGTTATTTATACCTCTTTATTCACTTGTTTTGTGGTACTGGGAATTGAACTCAGAGCTTTTTCATCGATTTGCATCCCTTTGTTTTATATTTTATTGCCCAAGCTAGACTCAGATTTGCTGTCCTGCTGCCTTTGCTCCCTTGACTGCTGGGATCACAGGCAAGCGGCACCGTGCTCAGCTTCCTGTGTTTTGCTGATTAATTTTTAACAAATCCTTCCAGTTTTCAAAGTTCTCTTGAATGTTGTGTTCTTTTTCTACTGTTTACTAAAACATGAATGTTTTACTTATTAACAAGTAATATCAATGTATACTGTTACCACCATTCTAAACAATAAACCTTCTAACTTTAGTTCCATTTATTAGTTTCAATTTGTGTACCATTACAACTTCAATTTTTAATTGTCTTATTTTTATAATTAAATACAATGATATAGTTAATATCTTATTGACTGTTCATTAGGATTTATGCCTATATATACACAATGTGTTTATTTTGTTCCTTCCTGTCTGTCCAATCTTTCATTTTGATCATTATTTACATTGTATTAACCAGGTTACAAATTTTCTCAATTTCTGTTTATCTAGAAAGTATCACTTTACATTTCTTATTGAAGACTATTTCTACTTCATCTAGAATTTTATATTTTTAGTATATTAAAGAGATTACCCCATTATCTTTTACCAGTGTTTTGATTGCAAAATCAGAGATTAATTTTTGTGCGGTTCTTCTAAAAAAACTCAGTTGCTTATTTTTATGTTTGACTATCAAAATGTATCATTTTTCCTAATTATTGAACCTTTTAATCTTTGATTTTCTGCAACTTTATCATGGTATGTACACGTGTAGATCTTCTTCTTCACTTCATACTTAGTATTCAGTAGGCTGTTTTAATGGCTGGTGTCCTGTCTTTCCTAAGTTATTGTCATCAGATTTTACTTGGCTTCTGTAATGCTCCTGGCCATCTGTGACTACAATTACATGTAGAATGGGTTCTTGTATATATTGTCCATGTCTTGTAAACTTTCCTCTGTGTTTTATATAATTTAAATTTTTTCCTGACCTATTTTCTCTATTATCCTCTCATCTGTTTAAATCTGATAGTTGATTGAGTTCTTAATTTTAGTTTTTATTATTGAAAGTCTGTTAGTCTCTTTTGAATGCTCTTCAGTTTTCTGACAAAGTGCACAATTTTGTCTTTTATTTTCTTGAAATAGTAAGCTCAGCTATTTAAAATGTGTCCATGAAAATGTAGCCTCTAGAGCCCTTTTAGGTTAGTTTCAAGCTCTTTGTGTCACATTTCTTGGTTTGTGCATCCTATTACCTTATCTCTGTGGGCATGTTGTCTTAATCTCATGTTTTTACTTTGTGCTAGAGATTTGCAGTCTTGTAGAACTGTTTTACTAAAATAACGTTCTTACTGAGGAGTGTCTGTTTGCTTTTCCTAAGGACGTAGCATGATCTCAATCTAGTATAATTTATACCATTTCATAATCAGATGTGCAGCGATGTCGTCGCGTGTGTTTATGGGTCACTCAAGTGCTTGATTTTTCACAAGTCCTCTTTTTTTGGTGGTCTTTGAATTCCACCGTCAGCTCTGTTGGTCCAACATGTCTCTCAGCATTTCGCTGTGCCTCTCAACTATTCCCCACGTCTTTGGCAAATATTTCTAGAGCTGAAACATCCCCGCAAGGTGAATCGTATCCTGGAGTTTCTTTTCCAAATTCTGAGCCAAGTGATCTTTCATTCTTGTGATTTCCCCAGGGCTTTTGAACAGACTAAAATATTTTATCTAGTTTTCTAACTAACTCAGTTAATCCAAGGGAGAATGTGTATCATCGCTGAATGGGAAGTCTCCCCTTCCCATTATTCTTGGATTTAGTTTTTGATCAATTTGTAAAGCTCTTTAAAATAACCGGTTAAAACTTTGACATAATTATATTGAATCCACAGTTTTTGCAGAAAATTAGCATTTTCATAATATTTAATAGTCAAACACATGAACAAATGACCTCTCCACTTACTTTTTTACTTATACTTTTCTATTAAGTTAAAATATTCTGATATTTTCTCTATCTTTTGGTTTGATCTTTCCTCCTTCATCTGCTAGTGTGTAATTAATAATATTTAAAAAATGTTGAACCAATCTCTCATTCCATATACATTGTTGAATAAGTTTTATAAGTATTATCTTTCTTCAAATAGATATCTGGTAATACTAAGTGATCTATTAAAATTTTTTTACTTGCATGACTTGAGGTATTATCTATGTTACTAATGTTCATCTATACTTTTGGTCAATTTTTCGGGCTTTCTCTTTATTAATTATTCATATATGCACCAGTATTTTACTGTTATTTGTAGTGTGTTTGGTATGTCATATGCCTGTTCCCTTAACAGCTTTGTTCATTTATTTTGTAGTTACTTTACCAATTCATTCCTTCATGTATTATTTTAAATATGAACTTTCATATAAACTTTTTTACTTCCCCTCCAAAATCTTATTGATGTCTTTATTGGTGTTGTTTTATGTTTGTGAACTGATTGAAGACCACTTACGTTTTTAATTATTGCTAAGTCCCTAGTACCTAACATGTTGCCAGACAGAGAAAAGACTTCTAACAAATGTCTGTTAGGTAAACATTTTATATATATTTATAAATTATACATATACTATATATAAAAATTTATATATGTGTGTATGTATATATATACATATGTGTGTATATATATATATATATATTTTTTTTTTTTTTTTTTAGGTTAGCATTTTTTTTTGAGATAGGGTATCACTTTGTAGTTCAGGGTGATCTTGAACTCACTATATAGCACAGGCTGGCCTTGAACTCACAGAAATCCTCCTGCCTCTGCCTCCTGAGTGCTCTGCTTACAGGCATGAGCCACCACGCCTGGCAATGTTGTATGTGGTTACCGGGGATTGAGCTTAGGACCTTGTGCTTGCCAGGCAGATGCCAGAACCACTGAGCGAAATCCCCGGCCTGAATATATCTTTAAAAAGTGTCCTTTCCTCAGTAATTTTACTAGTAGTTAATGGAAAGTTGTTATATTATGATGTTTTAAGGGATAAATTACTGTATTCCTTAAATAAACATTCAAATATATGATTTTTCACCATGTGGGTTGCTCTCCTTAGGATTGTACAGTATACAAGATGCATGATTGTATGTAGCTGTCCTGTTATGTTTAAAACAGACTTGCAGAGAGCTAATGACATGAGCAATAATGGTGTTACAGTTTTCATGTGAAGATTATAAGTCTGATCACTACAAGTCAGTTAATGTTTCAGAGAGTTTTCTCTTTGAAGTTGTGAAGACATAGTCTTTGGGTGGCATAATCTATCTTTCCAAGAGAAGGTCTCTTATACCTTCAGTGTCTGTGCACTGCACATAAACCTTCTGATTTCAAGACACTCCAGTAGGTTTTCCCATCTCCTTTTGCCTCTTTCACTGCTTACCTGCAGCTGCCTCAGCCGTGGAAGACAGTGGCCAACTGGCACAGAACAGAAAGTACAGCAGTGGGCAGAAAGGCCTTTTGAAAAGACACCAAAGTGAGTCAGTTTTCTTGTGAAAAACTACACAACTAAATCATTGATAGAGTTTGCCATTTCTTATAAACGTGTTAATCTTTCTAACATATATTCCAATATTCATAATACTGCTTTATAAAAAGAAGAAAGTACAGGAAAGAACCACCAACAAAAGATAAAAGCTGTAAGCACTGTTTGCCAAATTCTTTTTTTTTTTAGGTTTTTTGAGACAGGGCCCCTTTGTAGTTCAGGCTGGCCCTGAGCTCAGCCTCAAACTCACATCACAGCAATCCTCCTGCCTCTGCCTCCCGAGTGCTGGAATTACAGATGTGAGCCACCACGCCCGGCACTGTGGTTGTGGTACTGGTTGTTGCTGGGGTGAGTCTCCACGCCTAGTATTGTTATGTGGTTACCGGGGATCGAACCCAGGCCCTTGTGCTTGCAAGACAGGTGCCGGAACCGCTGAGCTAACTCCCCAGCCCTGTTTGCCAAATTCTGTGTGTGTGTGTGTGTGTGTGTGTGTGTGTGTGGTGCTGGGGATAGAACCCAGGGCCTTGCACATGCCTGGCCAGTGCTCTTCTCTGAGCCCCTGTTGTATATGTGAATGTAAACTTGTCGTTTTCAATGATTATCAGATGAATGATTGAGCATTTCCCTGAATTAAAAAAAAAAGTTTATCTCTTTACTCTGGGTTAAAAATTTCTCTCTTTTATCCTGGATTTTTACTCATGATTCTGAGTCCAGTTAAAAGATCGGGTTTGGGGTCCAGTGTTTAGTGAGTTACCAGAGTGTGCTTTCCACTTGTGCCATGAACACGTGGTGAGTTAAGGGATCATGATGCAGATGTGCTTACTGATGTTTGGATAAACTGTCATGATCTTTCAGAAATACCTAATTCTGCAAAAATGATGTATAGTATTGTACTTAGGGTCTAAGTTTGTTGTTAGACAGAGCTGGTCAGTGCCTTGACTCTGCTGAATTAGGCAAATTGATCCCTTTAAGCATTAATTTTTTCACACATAAAAATAAGATGTGAATAGATAAATATACCTATTATAGAGCCATTGTGAGGGTTAGAACAGAGACTGCTTCGCATTGTGGTGAATATTATATTTATTGAGTAAAATACGTCAAGTCCTCTGTAATGAGCTGTGCCAAAAATGTGAGTTAAGCAGAAGCAGGTAGACACAGTTACTGGAGCCAGGCAGTTGTCCGAAGTCCATACATCCTCTCAGTTCTGCAGAGGAAAAATAAGAGTCTCAGGTTTACTATTCAGTCATTTAATTGTCCAGATACCATAGCTTACCATTGATTTTCAGTGTGGTACTATGGTACCTTGCAAAAGGAACTACTAATCCTTTCATTAAAAATATCTCATTGGATGGCTGGAGGACAGGTGTCGGAATTGCACAATTTGAAAAGACTCAACAAAAATTATGGCAGAAATTTCCACTATTGGTAAAGTCCTTTTCTTGGAAATGTCCGTGCTAATAGAAGTATACTGTTGCTGTGCTTCCCAGGATGAAAGTTCGTGTCCACATGCTGCTGCTGAACAGTCCCCACACGCCTGGTTTGAGTCAGGAACTGAGTTCGCTGTGCGATTAATGACCAGAAGCAGTGGCTCCTGGATTGTAGAACACAACTCTACAGTGCTCGGGTCATCATGTAAAGTAGAAATGATTCTGAAGGAAAGCACCCCCCCCCCCGCCAGCCAGTCATTTTTAAAGATCAGTAGTACATGGTGAACCAAAGACGATTTTCTGTCAGGTGCTGTTTGTGTATATCTGCAGCATGATTCCTGGACATTGTTTGAGCGAGCATAGCCCTGTACATCTGTGATGTGGATGTGGGACTCAGCACTCACCTGACTAGGGCAGCCTCGCTAGGAAACCTCCATTCTCCCCTCCTCCACCTCAAGAGCTAATATAAACATTGGGAAAAAAAACTGTAGACCATCTGTGTCTGCAGATGGGGATTTGTGGACGGGGTACAAGTTGCAGTCATGGAATCAGCAGAGATGCCCAAAATATGTCATCCAAATTGACCAGTCAGAATGGCAAGGAGAGCATTGTTTTGTGTGGATCCTCGGTCTCTGAAGCCTACCGATGTGCGTGGGGCTCTCCTGGGTTCTCAGGCTCATTCTCTCCTGTTCCCAGACAGGACTACCGCTTTAGCTTTCAGCAGGCTGGATGCAGAGGCTTGGGGACAGGTTGGCTGCACGACCATCCGAAGCACCACAAAACGCAGTGCCATTGTCATTTTCTACCATTTGATTTTTACTGCACAGAATGGGCTGTGAGCAAGGAATAGTTTGACTTATTTGAACAGATGAGTACTGTGGTTAAATGGACTATGCTGATTTGGTAAAGTAAATTTATATTTTCATTCATTATCCCTGAGTTTTATTTTTTGTGCATTCTCCAACATACATAATTTTGTCATGTCAAGCTTAAAATCACATTGAGGCTGATTGATTAAACTGTTTGAATTTGCTGAGAAGGAAGCAATTAAGTAGGCTGGTAACAGCTCAGACTATGAGACCCATTTGAGAAAACTCAGCTTATTTGTTAAGTCCATGCCCTCTTTTGGGGCTAGGAACTTATACTTTCTAAGATGCCCTGTTTTGATAGATTGATACATTGCATTTGTTTAAATGCATCTCAGTGATCTGCAGGACAGGCCAGTTTGAGGCCCTGAATCTGGTTCTGTGGGCCCACAGAGAGGAACATCAGAAAGGAAGGCTAGTCCAGAGTGCCGTTAGCCTGAGACTGAGAATGCAGGGTTTGAGAGTCCGTTCTGCCTGGTGAAAGATGTGGACTATGTAAGACTGTATCAGGACCAAGCTGGCAGAAGTTCAGTTTCTGGAATTCTTGGTCAAGGATAGTAGAAAGAGGACATAGAGATTGTTCTGTGGGTGGACCCCAGTGTTTAGGCAATTTGAATTTTGGGGGGAGAGCTCAAGAGCAACAGTTAGGGCTAAGCCCATGTGTGAGAAGGATGGGAAAGAAAGGCTAATGGGGATAAAGATATACAAAAACCACTGTTTTGTGTCTCACACCAGATGCATAATTCAACAGTTTAATAGAGCTTCCTTTCAAGAAAATAAAGTTGGGCTAATGAAGTCCGTATTTCTTAGACTGGAGAAACAAATGTTTTGAAGGGATTTGAACCACATTTTAGGGGCACAGTGACCAGAGCCATCCTAAGTGGGACATTCCTCCCCACTCATCTCGTCCCTAGCAAAGAACTCGGTCAGGGTGGCACATTGCCCTCTTACTCTGAAGATGGGTCATGCCTCGGCCTGTAACAAGTGTGCAGTGCAATGAGCTCTCCTCCCAGGCCCTGAACTTGGTGCACAACTTGGACTGTGCTCATTGAGAAGCAGGTGCCCAGGTGCCCACTTCAGATCCAGGCGATTGTCAGCCAGTTTTGAGGCTGCAGAGCTCACCCGTGTTCTTCAGCCCAACTTTATCAGTAACACAGTTGACATTTTGATCTCCATCTGTCTGCATTTGCTTCCATTTCCTTGTTAGTTCCAAACTCAGGAGAGAGGACAGAGTGATATACTGACCTGCCACATTAAGGGACATTCAGGACTAGGAGCTCTCATGATGAATCTTAAGTCACTGTAACTACGATTGGGACATGTGTTCTGTGTATGTCGTCTCAGGGCTGTGAGCACATCTGTTATGTAAATATGATGACTGACTCTGGAATTTTTTTCAGGTGCTGAGATAGAGGTTGAGAGGGAGAATAGCTGTCCCAAAGGCACAGTGCTAAGAAGTAGTCATTAATACCACACAGTTGCTCACGCACTTGAGCTGGACTGGCTCCCGTTCAGTGTTCCCTGGTGGCTTGTACAACTCCACACTCTTGCACACTGACTTGAGACTCCCTTTGCCTTTGTCCTGATCCTTATCACCTGCTTTTATCTCATCTGCTTCCATGTGTAGATGTGGAGAGTTGCCTTAGACTCGTGTTTCAGTGACCCTCAGAACTTTTCATCTTTCCTTTTTACACGTTCATTTTTCTAGATATGGCCTAATGTTCCAAGCTACCTGGTCATAAATATTACCTACAAATTTCTTTCCCTAGAACTTAGTCTGTCTATCTGTCTGCCTGTCTCTGCCTCAAGTGAACTTTTGATATTTACTTTATCTACAAAGCAATGATTTTTTAAGAAAAATGTCCAGCAGATGATTGCAAGTTGCTGATGTGCATAGGCAAGAGTAAGGCAGAGACAGTTGGATACAGAATCAAACCAGAATCTTTTGGGCAGTAAAAGCTTGAGTCAGGATGGAGCCAGTTTAAACACTGTGTTGGTTAAGTTTCATGAATAAATCTGTACCATTTTGGTAAATGTGAAGGTACAGCCCCATTGAAGTTAGTTAAAGAGAGAATAAATACATGAAGGGGAAGCTTGTAGGAGGAGAAAGGCACAAGAATTCTTTTGATATATTTTTCTAGTCTGCATTTCATTATTAGTATATAGTAGTATATACTTGAAGTATGGATATCTTGAAGGTGTAGCCTTCAATATGGGAATGGACAGCTATCCCTTAGGCATGAGAACTCATTGTTAATTTTAGTTCATTTTGCTCATCTGAATGATTAATCAATGTTTATTGAATAGTATGTGCATAGAACTTGTAAGGAGTAGAGAATATCGTAGTGAACAAATTCATGATCAGTGAGAAAGATACAGGGAGATTAGTTGTCACAAGAGTGCAGGAAGTGTGTTTAGAGACCCTAGCAGAGGTACTGAGGAGAGTGGACACCAAAGCAGTTATTCTTGAGAGCTTAAGGAAAGCTAATGATGACTTATCTTGGTTTGTTGAATGAGTAGAAGTTGAAAAGGTCTTGGGAGTCACGTGAGAGTATTTCAGGTAATGTTCTGGAAAGCCCAAGGGAGAACACAACACATTAAAATTCCTGAAGCACATTTTGACCCATCCTGTGTTGTGGAGAATGCTGGGACTCAATGCACAAAGGGAAGCAGGAGTCAAGTCCTGCAGGGTTTGCAGCTTGTGTGAAGGGTTTGGAGGCCATGGAAGATTAGGAACAGTAGGATGACCAGTCAGGCTCATATGCTAGAGAAATTGCTGTGACTGCTAGGGGAGAACAGGTCAGAGCTGTAGGACGCCAAATCTGCAGGCTGGGAGACAGCTGCCGTGGCGTAGTAAGCAGAGAGGAATGTGAGAGTGCTTCACTTAGGGTGGTAGCATCTGGAGAGAGAAGTGGGTAGACGAGAGGAACACTTAGAAGATCAGGTCTATGGGGTTCTGTCATTCATGGGGTGCAGCCGTTGACAGTGAGGACAAGGAGGCATTAAGAATGACTTCTTGGGTGCTGCTGGATCATGTGTGGGGTGCTCTGGTCATTCCCTGATGGAGGAACTCAGAGAGGGGACTCGGGTTTATGATGATCATGTGTGCAGACTGTGTGTGCTGAGTGTGAGGGACAACCAAGTGGAGCTGCCCAGCAGGTGGGTGGACAGAGCTGGAGCGGGTTGTGCCATTCTCAGCATGCCTGTGGCAGTTGAAACCATGGCATTAAGAGAGAGTGCATGTACACAAAAGGGCAAGTAATTCCGAGGGCCTGCAATAATGGAGGGTAATATTTACTGTTTGCAACCAGCTTTGAAGTTTTCTGTGATTTACTGTGAATCTTGTCATTACTTCAGGAAGATCAGCGGACCAGTTCACAATTATGTGAGGATGACTGAGGTGTCATCCATTTGACTACATTGAACATGTCTACTCCAGTATGAAAGCCCCTTTTCAAATATGGGACATACTAAAACTGCTATAAATAGATTGTACATTTTATTATAAGGCAACATTTATTAAGTATGTATTGATCTCACCCTGGGAACTTGTATCATGGTGCTTAATTGGACGGTATGCTTCCTACACTTTCAGCCATCAATCAGTAGACACAGCTGCCGTGGAGAGTCACATGAATTCTCCAGAAGGTAGCAATGCAGAGAACAAAGCCACTTCCCTCCTCTTCCGCATCCTAAGGGCCGGCCTTGCCCACATGCAAATGTGTTTCCAAACACCCGAGTATTCGGCTCAGTGGTGTCCTGGAAATATTCAACAGCTGGCTCTGTGGGAGAACAGAACGAAACAGTGAACAAGTTTTGACATGCAGCACTTGCCAGTTCCTGTGGTGTCAATTTTCCCGTGTTGGCCAGACTCAAGCTTCCTGTCTGACCTCACTGAGCTGGGAAGGGATGCAGTCAGTCAGCTCTGCAGCCGGTGGGGCTTCTGCACACCCACACCTTTTCTCCCGTCTGTACATGTATCCATCAGCTTCCCCATGCACAGTGGTATGTATAAGAGGCTTTACATTCAGGTGTATGTTTGACTAAAAATACTGTGTTAGATTTACTCCCAGATATGTTGGGAGTAATCCCCAGAAAGGTGGAAGGCATTCTAAGAAAGTTTTAGGTGAAATCAAGGACAACAGTTGTGGAAGGAGAGGAGAGAGGAGAGATTATTGTAAAGACCAAGAGGTGGCAGTAGGAAGTGTTACCCTTTGCCCTGGATTTCACTGACAGGACCTCGCATTGGGCTGGAGGTGGGGGCTGGTATGTTCTCAGCAGACTGTCTGTTCTGTTACCATCTGCTCAGTGGCCACGGGACTGAGAACAGGGCGGCTGGCTAGGCGGTCACGCCGAGAGTCCCTTCCTGCAAGTGCTTTGTGTGGCGCCTCGAGCACGGGTGTTTATCCAATTGCTGCTTGCTAACAACTGTCCAAGCCACAGAAGTCAGAGTTGTTTGGTGTCTTTAAGGTTTGTCTTTCAAAATCCCAAGTTGGCTGTAATTTTCATACTGTACATAGTATGATTTTAAATCTTGTGTGCAACTGAAACACATCCTATGCTGGTCCACACCCCAGTAACCAAAAACAAAGAAATACTGCTTTCAGTGTCAGAAAATAATTTAATAAGAAGAAAAACCAATTCTTACATTTCAGTTTAAAATTCTGAAAGCTTTGGTTTAAAGTCTAGTGGATAGACAGTTGAGAGAATTGAAAGGTGTTTTGAATGAGAGATTTAGTTGAAGAGACTGGAACTTTACCTCCACATATTCCACAGGCCACTCAAGCAATCAGGCTATGAAAATAATTCGAAAAATCAACTCTAAATTTTTTTTTTTACTTGGTGTAATTAGGAACACAAAGGACAGAAAACAGCCAGTTGCTTTGTTTAAAGAGTCTTTGTGCCTTTGTTTTCTAAAATGTTACATTGTTTTTACAGCTTAAATTTATTATAAATGACTTCTGCCTACTCAGAATTTATGTACCGAGCCACAAGGCTTTAGATATGTGAGTCTCTGGGTATTTAAATAGAAAAAAAAAAGATGTAAATGGTAAATATCCATAGAGGCCACAGTGAAGAACTGACTGAAAAAACACTGGAAAGAGAAGGAATGGGTCTTCCTTCTGCTTCCCCCCTTCCTCCGCGCATCGCTCTCTTTGCCTTCTGCTCCTTCTCCCCACACCCCTCACCCTTTCCGCTGGTCCTGCCCTGCCCAATAAAGCCTCTGCACCTTCCTGCTTGTAATTTGTCGCTAATCAGCTGTCACTGTCATCGCCATGATGAGAGGTTCATCTCTGGCTGAGGGTAATGGCCTTAAAAGTCACAGAGTCAATGTCAATGGGATCGCTCCAATTCAATCGCTGAGCTGAGTGAGGAATGGCACCTGCTGACATTAGCACTCATTTTGAGCTCAAGCATCTGGGCCCCAGTAAATAACCATCAGTGGGTGGGTCTGGGGGACAGGTCATTAGCCCCACGAAAAATAAATATCGCTTCCCTTGATGGCTGCGAGTAATTTAGCTCAGACGAGGAAATTTCACCCTAGATTAAGTATGATGAGCCAATATCAGTCAGAGGAGGCCAAACAGTGAGAGCTTGATGAGATAGAGGGAAATTTATATTCAGCTGGCTGCATGTGAGATGAGCTCAAAGAAATGGCATCCCCTTCCGGCCCGTCGTCGTGTGCACATGCGGTAGGGAGCTTATCTCATCACGTGCCTCTTCCTGTTTCATATTTTGGGGGTCTGGGGTTTGAAGTGAGACTGGAGGCCAGGTGAGGCTGCATACCCAGGGCAGCTCAGCATTTCCTCACTTTGCTTTGTGATTTTGTCCTCTAGTGTGGAATGTCCTAGCTCAGGCTCCGCTTTGCCAGCACTTGGCTGGTGAAGGGAATTGCCATAGCTGCGGGCTTTCACAGGCAGATCTCCACTCCTGAAATAGCAGACCCAGTTTTAATTATTTTGGAGGCCCCGAAGGCTCCTTTCCCCCCTGCAAATGGGTTGATGCTGTGTTTTGAATCTTGAGAAAGAAGAACCAACATGTTCAGTTCACAAGAGCATCTTTTTATTTGCCCCAGTGATGTGATCCATCAAATCTAGAGAGTTATTAATAGAAGGTCTTCATTAGAAGCAATTTAGCTCACTTTAGAATCCTATTTTATATCTGTGAGGCCCTGCCCTTGGTCCACCCACTCCTTCATTGAACTAGATATATCTTAAAGTTGAGTGGATCAGTCTTCTAAGCAGTCACATAAAATAGAGGAGATAATTTTATTTTTCTGTCACTCCCTTTGATAATGGATGTCAGAAAAGGATTATCAAGGAAATTTTATATATATATATATACATATATATATATATATATACATACACACACAAATGTGTGAGTATGGTTTTTTTAAAAGTCATGTATCTGGTAACTAAAAATTTAAATGTTTAAAAAAGTGTATGGGGTGATCTGGTCATTTTTAAAAGCAAAGTGTTCAGAGCTGACTTCTGTATCTGAATTTTGTTTTCATGATTATGGGATTAGCTTCACTGAAGAGAAGTGGGCCGCAGAAGCATTGTCCTGAGATCTAGGAGGTGGTAAGGAATGCATGCAGAAAAAGGCAAAAGGAAGTGTTTGGGTAGAAGTATGGGATGGAGCAAAACAACTCATATCTGAGAGATAGGATCGGGCAAGATCTCTGTGAGACCTGTCAGACTGTAACACACACTTCTGGACTGAATTCATAAAGGCCTGTTACGATGACTAAGTGCACCACACCCATGAACTCATAAAGCCTTGCTTACTTTATTCAGAGCATTGCTCACAAGTTTAAATGTAGAGATACTTGAGTCCTTATTTGTTCATGGCTTATATTAAGTGTTCAGCGAGTATTTGCTAAGTGATTATTAAACAAATATTGGCTCTATACCTCTCCTTTTAGACTGTAAATTCCAAAGGGACAAAAACTGACTCTAGTTTCAACCACTATTTTTCTGTGGGATAGCTCTTGGGATGCCAGGCAGTAGTTGTTCAATACATACTTGACTAATGAACAAGCAGAAATTTTTGTTGAGCTCTTCTTGTGTGTCAGATATTATATGGGGATCTAAGAGGTATGATATATACAAAGTAGACCATATTATTTGGTAGGAAAAAAGATATAGAGAAGAAAGAAAGCATGTGATTTTTATGTCCATTTTCTATGATATAATCTGATATTGCTTCTGTGATTACCAGATATGCAAAATGACTTTTTTTTTTTAAGGTTTTTTGAGACAGGGTCTCGCTTTGTGGTTCAGGCTGGCCCTGAGCTCAGCCTCAAACTCACATCAGAGCAATCCTCCCGCCTCTGCCTCCCAAGTGGTGGAATTACTTGCGTGAGCCACCACGCCTGGCACTGTGGTATGTGGAACTGATTGCTGCTGGGGTGAGTCTCTACGCCCGGTATTGTTATATGGTTACCTGGGATCGAAACCGGGCCCTTGCGCTTGCAAGACAGGAGCCGGAACCACTGAGCTATATCCCCGGCCTGCAAAATGACTTTTAAGAGGGGATACCATTGTCAAATTAAGGCTCTAAAGAATTTCTGTAGGGAGCAAAATGTCTTCTTTGTTCTATGGAAATGTGAGTACAATGATTTTATGTTTTGTTCTTACTAGAAGTATAAGTCTGTGATATGTTCTGGTTGAACATATGGGGTGGTTAAAGCTCTTCTGCTCCTGTAGTTGGTAGATATTTTTCAAAGTGAATTGAGATTCACAATTTCATGATACTGCAAGGCACAAAAAATATTTCATTCACTCTTCAAACAGAGGAGAGAGAGGGAGGAACAAGAGACTTGGTTCAACCTAGCAAACTGAGTTGGAAGTAGAGCCTCGCTCTACTTCCACATTGTATTATCATTGCTGTCATTAAAATCATCCTCATGGACAGAAGAACAATATCAAATCAAATAGCCCTTAGTTATAGATTTTATGAAAGATACCTTTGTATGTTTTTTTCAGAGAAAAAAATACTAATCTAATACTTTGTAGAAAAATAGTGGCTGAAATTTTCTAAGTCAGGTTAAGATACCAGCTATGTTTCTGGCTGGCAAAGTGAAAGGCTAATTAAGATATTACCACCATACTCCATGTTTCAGTGGTCTGAACTCAAAATTTTTGCCTCCTAGGTTTTTGTATGAGCAGATTAAATCAACCAGATCATTTATATTTATATTTCTTAAGGAAACTAGATGACCTAAAATTATACACTTTTTATAAAAATATTCAAAATAGTTGGTATTTTTCTAAGTATACAGTGAATATTTCTGTACATAAAATTAGTGCGTATTAAAAGCAGGAGTTAAATTGTTGTTATTGGGCAGACTATTTCATGATAAAAATTCTGTTTAGTAGTATTCATCTTGAAAATATGGACCTTGCCAATATTTTGGAAGGTGAATGCACTATGCTTTATAGTCTAGAGTGGGAAGAACGTCAGAAGCAGATGCTGCTGTTTGTGTTACTAGCCAGTTGTCTGTTTTCTCTGATTTTTCTCCACGTTTCAAAAAACTGAAGCCAAATTTATACTATCTTTGTGTGTACTGTGTTCAGATATGAAATTTGTAGAGAGCCAGTCATTTAATTTCCAGGGTATTTATGTTTATCTTAATACTCTATGTAATCACTTAATACAGCTCATGTGGTAGCCGAAAACTGATTTTTCTCATTGCTTTGTCTCATTTTAAGATGGTTCTCTTGTTAAAGGTAAAAAGTACTAGAGCTACTGGCTCCACCTAAGGGTTTAGGCCTGCTGATGTATATACATGAAAAATTTGACTCAGGTTCAGTCACTTGCTACCTGGGCTGCTGTAGCTTGATAGTCTTAGGAGACTCAGAACAAATTAAGACCAAGTGCTGAAGATGTGAATCCACATGGTAGTTGAAAGGAAGAGGAGAGGAAGATTAATTAATTTTTCTTTCCAATTCTGAACACTCTTCTACAACTTTCTCCAGTTTCCAAATTCTTTTCTTCACTTTCGCTTGAGAGCAAAACATTTAGTGTTGAGTGGGGAAAATGCTAAGAGAGTGAAGAAAATGCAAATAAGTGAAAGAGGAAAAAAGGTGGAGTTAAATACATACTTCCGTGTGGACAGAACCGGGAATATACAACTACACACTGAGCCTCAGACTCCGGAAAACCGAGTCACTCCAGGTGCAGATGGCTGAGGATGCCAGCGAGCCCTAAGACCACCAGTGCCTGAGGGCTGTGTGTTGTGGTCCTTATTCTTTATTTGTTGAGCTTTCTGTTAGTCCTCCTTCCCTAGATGAGCATCTGTTTGCACACATGTCCTCAAAGAGACTGGAAATGTTGTTTAAGCACAGTGCCCTGGCTCCTCCAGGTGTAGTAGTTAGCTGTGCTGGTCTTTTTCTGAAAATAATGAAGTTTCTCTTCCCCTCTTCCAAGCCTGACCTGTTGCCTTTGTGACTCTGTCTTACTGCTATAAAGATCTGCTTCCATTCCAATAAACTTGCCATAGCATCAAGCTTTTCACCACATTCATTGTGTCCATATTTATCTCCCCAGTACCCCTCCTCATAAAAAGACCCTCCAACTTCCATATATAGGTATAAAGATGTATAAATAAAATAATTTCTGGTACAGAGCAGTCTGGTACAAAGGCTGCTGTAGTGAACAAAAGCACTGTCCTCTAGTGGTCCAAGAGCAAAATGATAAGAACTGCCATATATCACTCTACTTACCCTTAACAGTAAGAATGATTTTATAGTCCAATGTTACATATGAGAAAACTGGGTTCAGAGTAGTAACGTAATTCATCCAAGTTCTCACAGTTAATACAAGGCTAAGGCCCAGCTGGAACTGAAGTCTCTGATCCCAAAGTCTGTTTTTTTGATCCGTGATTTAAGGAATGTTTGTTCTGTGGAGTTGAGATGCAGAGTTTGCTTTTGGTTATTTGGTTGATGTGGTCACTTTTATACTATAAAGATGGACTGGAATGTATTTGTTGAAAAGACTAAGAAATATGTATGTTAAAGTTCATTATTACAAAGGAAAGTTTTGTGGAAAAAATGGGCCAATGAATTAAATTCTGAATTTAACAGATCAGTTGGTTCAAAAGGTGACTTTTAATTAATTAAGTTTATTGCTACATTTTTGATATACATAATGTCCACATCCATCATAGGAAATTTGCCCCTATTGTATGTATTATGTATGTATGCATGTATCTATCTATCTGTCTATGAATTTATCTATCTAATTTTTACACAGGGTCTCACTACATAGCTCAGGCTGGCCCCAAACTCATGGCAATCCTCCTACCTCAGCCTCCTGAGTGTTGAGGGCTAGGACTACAGGTGTGTGCCACCATGCCTGGCAGCATGATAATTCTCAATTCTTCATTTTTTTTCTCATTCCTTTCCCCTCCCTTTAACCCCTTTCTCTCTCCTTGTTTCCAAAAAAGCAAGAATATGCTTTTTTCCTGCTCCCTTTCTTCTCTCCCCTCCTCCATAGTTCCCATTTGACTGTTTTAATTTTAAATTGTATAAGACAACATCTTGGAAAGGTGAATATCTTTTCCTTCATTCTTTGATCTTTCCGTATTTCTCATTGAGCAAATAAATATAAACCCTGTTTCTCCAGTCTAAAAGCAAAGGGTGCAAATGAAATACAGCTGGACTTCTCAGAGGACAGTAAAATGTGGCCACCATTAAGAATTTTAGAATTTCTTTAATGTTTTGATTCTTCATGTTTTGGTTTAATTCCTCTATCTGATTATTCACCACTGAAGGAGGAGTTGTCTGTGGGTGTTACAGAAGACAAAGATCATATCTGATGGTTAAATGAGGTTTGGGATAATTTGTGAATTAAAACAACCTTTCTTTTTCTCTTCCATCTTATCATGGAGATCTGAAAATTATTGATTTTGCAAGTTTGAGAATAAGCACAGTGTATTAGTCAGTCCACATGTATAAGTGACAAGGCAGAAAGATCTCAGGTTTACTGCCTGCCCAGGAAACTTTGCAAGATAGTGTCTCAAAATAAACTTTAAACAGTTCTGGAGACTGTAGCTCAGGGGCAGAGCATTTGTCCAGTGCAGTGCACAGGTGGACACACAGTGGCCAACATAACCCTCTGGCTAGTCTGAATGAATTATGATTTTTAGAAATATTTTAAGAGTTGTAAATATATTTTATAAAGAATTACATTTAAAACATTTTTCAAGTTTAGTGGGAGAATTTTCCATTAATATAATTGCTTGGAACCAGTCCATAACAATCATAATAAGGACACATTCTCTAAATCCTTTGGTTATGGATACATTATTTCCATTTATTTTGAATATTCTATGAATAGGATGATGAAAGAAGTGGGAATAAACCACATTAATGTGTAATTCAGCAACAAGATAGTAATAAAATTACGGTAGTGATTTTGTCATAAAAATTTAAAGTGATATTTGGTTATTGTGGAATCTGAAAATCTTTTTTTGTTTTTTTAGGTTTTTTGAGACAGGGTCTCGCTTTTGTGGTTCAGGCTGGCCCTGAGCTCAGCCTCAAACTCACATCAGAGCAATCCTCCTGCCTCTGCCTCCCAAGTGCTGGGATTACAGGCATGAGCCACCACGCCCGGCACTGTGGTATGTGGTACTGGTTGCTGCTGGGGTGAGTCTCCACGCCCAGTATTGTTATGTGGTTACCGGGGAATTGAACCCGGGCCCTTGCGCTTGCAAGACAGGTGCCGGAACCACTGAGCTAACTCCCCGGCCCGAATCTGAAAATCTTTATCTCAAAGAAAAGTTGAGATTTTAAAAATATTTATATATTTTACATTCTTCTTCTTATTCGGAGGTCTTCTTCACATTGTTCCTGTCCTGGTCTTTCTCAGTACTTAGCATCTGTCTGCGGTGCTTTTATGTGAGAAACTATGAACAAAGAATTGACAAAGTCCTCATAGGAAAGTAGTGGTGATGAATTGATTGCTCATATGTGGGTCTGGTGGAAGATCAACCAGTTGACATTTTGAATTTCCTCCGTCCTGCAC
>PVIR01017462.1:0-34894 GCA_004026965.1 Petromus typicus | reverse complement strand
CGGAACCACTGAGCTAACTCCCCGGCCCATGTCCCTCTGGTACTTGGAATAGATCTTTTACCAATATAGAATTCTTCAGTGTCTTGCTTTGGTCATTTGGAAAATTTGAGTTCTACAGATATTCCAAATGTTTTCCAGTTTCATTTTATGATACCAAAAAATAACACTTGTTAATAAATGTCATCACTGCCTGAGAAAAGTCTTAAGAGGCTGTCAAACTTGTGCTGATGGATGCATATTTTCCCAACTTCTAATTTTTGGCTGAAAGCTTTAATTTCATCATTGGCCTAATAATACTGTCAGTTGTTTTCATTGAAGTGGTGGGTTCATTTTGTTCATTTGTTCAGTTTTTGAGAAAATGTCTGCCAAGAATGATTGCTAGTCATTCCATAAAGTAGAAATGGTTTCATAAAAAAAAGTTGTCTTTCCCTTTGATTTTGTCTGTTTATCAAAAAACTAGATTACACTAATTTTGTGCTTCTCAGCACAAGGCAGACAAATATCAGGCCTGGTCAAGTAAGGTAGCAGAAATACTGGTTTTAGTGGTGCACATACAAGCCCGCTAGACTCAAATGGCTTTGGTCTAGAGTTTACTTGGTTCTTTCACTGCTGTGGGGACATGCGTGCTACAACATGGATCCCCTGTGAATAACCCCAATCTCCAGAGATTCTGGTTTGACTCAGTGAACCCAAACTTTCGTGGAGCCTTTTTGAACAGTTTTATCAGTAGAACTGCTAGATTTTTTTCCTCCCCCTTCCATCGTTTTTTGCTTAACAACAGGTCTGTATCCCCATAGACTCTAGAGTTTAATAATCCAAGATGAGCAAGAACAACTAGTTATTGCCCAGGCCTGCTAGGTTTTCAAAATTAGCTTCATCTGCCTTTGTGGTGGAGACAAATGATTGGCTGTTTCATGTAGTGAATATTACTGACTCATGTTCTTTGTGTAGGAATACTGTAACAGGTAATAAAATTACAACCTCAGAAAGCAAGTTGAAAGTCTATGTTGCCTGTTTCAGCTTAAGGGGTCACTGGAATTGGAAAGTGGGGCTCTCTAGTAGGATCTAGAAAAGGTTGGGTTTAAGGTGGGCACATCAGCCCTGCCCAGCTGCCTTTTAGGAAACATGGGAAAGAATGAAATTTTAAGCAGAAGATCCTCTTTAGCAAAAACATGAAGTAGGAAAGTGAGTGTGTTACAAATTTAAGGACTGACTTCATAAGTTTGAGAGAGAGGTTAGGATGTCTAACAAGTTATTTTATAATCATCGCATGTAGGAGATCTTACCATTGTTCCCATTGCTTCTATCATGTTAATAAGCAGTACTATATGTATAAATACTATGTATTTTGTGCCTGGCACTGGACTAGGTAGTTTATCATATTTAATTCTCACAGCAGACCATACAAATAAGGGTTTAACCCCATTTTATAGATGAGCAAAACAGAGTGTAAGTAGAATTTGCCCAGCATCATACAGCTGGTGATAGTGGCCTAGGATTAATGCCAAAGTCACTTTTGTTCTCACCCTAAAACCCTCCACAAATACTTTGACACTAAGTACAGTTACATTCGTTGCACACTTAAAATAATTATATGTTCAGTGGAGAGTGGTAACGCACACCTGTAATCCCAAAGAGGGATCACAAGTCTGAGGCTAGCCTGGGCAACTCAGAAACTCTATAAGACTCATGCTCAAAATTAAAAATAGAAAAAGTACTGGAGAATGGAGCTCAATGAGAATGTCCTGGGTTCACTCCCTAGTACAGAAGAAAAAATACAGAAAAGATAGATTTGCCTTTAAAATACTCTTGGTACGTGGCCTTATAAATTTGAAATTTTGGCCATCTCTACAAAATCATGTACAGTATATAGGTCATATAAGGAATTGCAGAAGTGCAAGGGCCATGATTCAAGCCTAAGCACCACTGGGTGGGGGAAGAATTTTAAAAATTTTACTCATACACAATTTCCATCTTACATGATTTTGACTGCAGAACCTAATATCCGGGTAAAATAAAATTATTTAAAATTCCTGGGTTAAGGTTGTAGCTCAGTAGTGCAGTGCCTGCCTTACAAGGCCATGAGCTTGATTCTCAGCATCCAAAAAAAAAAAAAATGTTCTTGGGGCCAGGAATTTAGTTTAGTGGCACCATACCTGCCTCCAGGTGCAAGGTTATGAGGTCAATCCCTGGTACCAAGAGGGAAAAAAAAATGGGGTAAAAATTCCTGTCCCAGCTGGGTATGATGGGTATGGTGGCACAAGCTTATAATCTCAGTACTCAGGAAGTTAAAGCAAAAGGACCACTGTGAGTTCAGGACCAGCCTGGACTACGTAGTTCAAAGCCAGCCTGAAGTACATAGCAAGACCCAGTCTTAAAAAAAAGAGTACTGTCCTGGTTTTTGCCTTGATGTAAACTCTATCATACAGGGAAAGAGACTAGCACTTTTACCCAGAATTACTGTATTACTTTACAACTGTAGAAAATTAGTACAGTTGTCAAAAAGACCTTTGTTTGCCTTAGTTTCTCTGAGTACCATCCTTCCCCATCAGCCTTCCACTCTTTTATGATTGCTTTTGCAGTAACATTAGGTATCTACCTTGCTCACTGAAACATTCCCTAGGCAGAGTCTGTTTAGATAGTATCTTTTATGAATGCCACTTGAAAATTTCTTGTTTAAAGTACTATTTTCTAAACTCCCTGTGTTTTCTTAAATGCTTCAATGTGCTCCTGGTACTATTTGATTTTTTCCTTTTTCAAGGAACAAGGGGCCCAAATCAGTGTAATACTACAGACTTAAACATACTCTGATATCAAGTCACTGAAAGAAGGCAGTTTCATATGAAAAAGATGATGGCATCTGTTTCATTGATAGAAAGAGGGTGACGTCTTCTGAAAATCCCAAGGGGGAGGGTAAGTTTGGAAGTATTATCAGTTACAAATTGTGGCCAAACAAACCTCCTCAGGAACTAGTAGTATAGAACACCATTTATTATTTCTCCGAGCCTATTTCCTAAGTGTTTCTGCTGATTTGGGTTGATTTCCCCTGGGCTTGATCACATACATCTAATCAATTAACATATTAGCTGGGAAAACTCCATTTTATCTACACATCACAGAGCTTTGGCAGCCACTTTCATGTTTTCAGCAGCTAACGTGATCACACTGTCAAGGTATGGCAGAGGCACGAGAGCAAGCAAACCCAGCCATGCAAGGAAACAAGGAGAAATGCATATAGACTATTCAAGCTCAAGCTGGTAGCATGTCCACTAACATCCCATTGGCCAGAGAAAGTAACATGGCCACATTCTGTGAAAGTGGGAAGGGATTACAAAGTTGCAGGATACAAGAAAGCCATTAAATGTGGCAGTTAAATGCAGTTAGTCTTCTAGTCAGAACCCTAAAACATGAAAGAAAAGCTTTAGACTTACATTACTGGATCAAGTTGGTCCTTAGAAGAGAAGAAAAAGACCAAGTGATAATTGTGTATTAGGCCTATGCTGTTGGCATGCACCAGGCTTGGCACTTTACCTGCTGTTACAGTGTTTCTCACAACTCTTCAAGATAGGTAGAAATCAGAGCTAAGAGAAGTTAAATAATTTGCTCAAGGTCATTGCAGTGATATGTAGCCAGGCAAGGGTTAGAATGTGTGTCTATCAGACCCCCAAAGCCCAGGTTTCTCATCACCCATTGCCTCTGAAGACCCCAGAGTGTGCTACCTCCCCACGAACAGAATTTTCCATTGAGTTGATACTTTCTGACTAGGCCAACAGCTCCTTCTCTAAAACATTGCTGAAATCAAAATGGAATTAGGCAGCTCTCCTGAAAACCGACATATCCTCCCAAACACTCCAAGGACTGAAAGCACACTTTCCCTCCAGATGAGGCTTGACTGGCTCAAGCAGCCCAAGAACCATGGCTCCTCCTAGACATGAGAGAGAGAGAAACCATCCTCTCTTTAATCTATGAAATTTAGGAACATCTGAGCATGAGCTTTGGGGTCACATTTGTTGTGGTTCAACCACTCATTAGCTCTGTAACCTTGGGCAACTCATTTTAACTTCCTGAAATCTATTTTCTTCATTTAAAAGAAAAAATGGGAATGATAACACCTCATTTGCAGAGCTGTTAAAAGGACTAAAACTAAATTATGTTTATAAAGTGCCTAACCCAGTGCCTGGCACGTAATAAGTGGCATTACTAATACTGTTAGCATCATTTCTAAGGAGAGCCCTTCCCCTCCTGGGAAACCCTGTGTCTGTCTGTTGGACAGGTCCCCCTCACCTCCAGCCAGTCTGTACAGACTTGCTGCCTGCTATGTCACCGGGAACGCAGAGGCTGGGAAGAAGGCCCTTCACAAAACGGACTGGTGTTGCAGGGTGAAAAGCTACCCCCTGACTTCATGCCAAAGCTCGTCAAGAATCTCCTAGGCGAGATGCCTCTATGGGTCTGCCAGAGTTGCCGAAAGAGCATGGAGGAAGATGAAAGGCAGACAGGTCGAGAACATGCAGTGGCGGTACGTAACCACTGACAAGGGGTCCCTGAATACAGGGTGGCCACATCCCGAGGAAAGGTAGGCTGTTCCTTCCCTGTCTTTTCAGGGGCTTTCCTTGGGACCCTCCCATGCTCAGGTGCTAAGAGGATTCTGGGCTACATTGACAGGCTTGGGGGCTTGGGTTAAGATTTGGGGGGAAAAGAAACAATCTTCAGGCAGCCCTCTGGCCCCTCAGCATAGTCCATGCAGAAGATGAAAGCCTGCTCATAGGTTATGGTAGATCATGATCCTATTCCCTTGTGTGACCCTGATAACCTTCAGCTCCTTGGAATTTGAAAGGTAACCTTTATGACTCAGAAGGCAGAGGTCAGTTTGAGAGTCTGAAGTGTGCTTCTGTCAGAAGACCTCCAAGATAGCAGGAGCCTTGGAAGTCTGCCATTCCACAAGTCACAGTGGCCAGACTTTCCCCATTTCTCATTCTTCTCCAGACCCTCTTTTACCCAGAATTAATTCAGCTTTAGGACACCCAATTTAAAGACCTTTCGTCTAGTTGGCTTTTCACCCAATGCCTATGTTAACGGCCATCTCTGCCCCTTCCAGAGGTTCTCTCCTTAATATCCACTCACTCCATGGGACTGAGAGCATCACAGCTCCCTTCCAGCAAAAACCCTTGCTTGTGCTTACGTCTGGAGTTGTACTGGTTGTGCTTCGGCCATGGGACAGGGGCCCTGGGGAGAGGGGATGCTTTTGGGTATACTGAGTCAGCAGAAAGTTAGCTCTGCCGTTTGACCATGAGCCTTTTTCTCCTTTTCCAGATCTCCTTGTCACACACATCCTGTAAATCACAGTCTTGTGGGGGTGACTCTCATTCCTCCTCGTCTTCCTCTTCATCATCCTCATCATCCTCCTCCTCCTCCTGCCATGGGAACTCGGGGGACTGGGATCCCAGCTCATTCCTGTCAGCACATAAGCTCTCAGGCCTCTGGAATTCCCCACACTCCAGTGGGGCTTTGCCCGGCAGTTCGCTTGGGAGCCCTCCTGCCATCCCCGGTGAGTCTCTGACTTTGGGAAGGGAGTCAAGACCCTTGGTATAGATAGCCATGTTTTCCTCTCCAGTTTGTTCCAGTGAATTAGTAGATTAGTTATTAAATAAGTAAAAGTACCATTGGCAGCAGTGCAACCTAGACTTTGACTATCTCTGTGAAATGTTTTCCCCAGGACTCTGAAATTCAACAACTTCTGATAGAGAAAAAACTTCTCTTAAAGCTTTCATAGCTGTTCACATTGGACCCAGGAAGCTGGTGAGCACTGTCTGAGGTGCAAATGAAGTGAGAAGACCATTAGGATTTAAGTCACTTAACACCTGCCCTGCAGCACCAGGGATAGTCAGGCCACTTCAGCTTCTTCAGCCTTCTTGTCATCATTTTTTCCACCTGAGAAATGGTGTAAGAGTACCCCCACTTAGATCCACAAGAGATTGGCAGTGTGAATTACTATGGTTTTTAGCCAGTTAATACCTGTACATACCTTCTTTAGACTAGGATCATGTGCAAAGGCCCAGAGGGAAAAATCTTTGGGTTATTGATTTATTATGTAAATATAATTATAGTCATACTTTTAAATGGAGGGGCAGACTTCTTCAAAATGGTGCCTTCTCCAGAATTATAAGATCTAGCATCAAACAATTCAGTCATCTTGGGCCATGAGGCAAAGGAAGTCATCAAAGTCTTTTCCTACTTTCTCTCTGAAATGTGAGTCTCCCAGGACCAGACCCTCGGGTCTGTGCGATCAAGAGGCACAGCCTCGGCCTGCTGCAGTTTCTTTCCAGGCCCAAGGAATGCTTGTGAATGCTGATCCCGGAGAGCCTCAGAGAGGCAGAACACACATGCCCTGCTTATGCCACAGTCAGCATTCTCAGTGCCTCCTCCCTTGGCCTGGGCTTCTCGGGTTTATCCAGCCAAGCTGCTGCCCACAGATTCCTCTTCAACTCTAGGCTCTCCTGAACTGAAAGGCTGTGCCCTCTGGTCACAGTAAGACCCTCTGTTCTTTCCTTCCCAGGTCTGACCCCTTTCTCCCCCTCTACCCACAGGTGAGGCTTTCCCCATCTTGGAGCACCACCAGCACTCAGACCTCACTGCTCCCCCTAACAGCCCCACTGGCCACCACCCCCAGCCAGCATCTCTGATCCCTTCTCACCCTGGCTCCTTCGGCTCACCACCCCACCCACACCTGATGCCTACCACCCCAGCAGCACCTTACCCTGCCCAGGCTTCGGAGTGCCCTGTGGCTGCTGCTGCCACCACTCCCCACCCACCAGGGACATGTCAGAGCCCCCGCCTGCCCTCCACCAGCATGCCGCTCCTGAAGATGCCTCCACCATTCTCAGGATGCAGCCATCCCTGCAGCGGGCACTGCAGTGGTCACTGTAGCGGGCCTCTTCTCCCACCACCAACCTCTCAGCCACTCCCAAGCACTCACAGGTAAGTGAGCCATATGAAGGGCACACTCCCTGCTCACTGGAACTTAAGAGTTTTGGAAAACATTGCCAAGCATACTTTTGGGGTAGAAATTAAAGGATCGATTGAGCTGAGAGTGTGGCTCAGTGATAGAACTTCTGCTTGGGGCTCAATCACCAGTACCAAAAATGAATGAATGCCCGGGTGTGGTGGCTAATGTCTATAAACCCAGCATTCAGGAGGCAGAAGCAGGAGGATTGCTCTGAGTTCAAGGCTTGCCTGGGCTACATAGTGAGATCAGGGCCAGCCTGAACTACAAAGAAAGAACCTGTCCAAAAAAAAATACATAAATTAATGAGTGATGAATGGTAGATTATTTTTTTATTGTTTTCCCAATTATGATATAGTCAAAAAGTCCTTAATAAAAAATTTAGTAAACCCTTGGGGCTGGGGATATAGCTCAGTGGTTCCGGCACCTGTCTTGCAAGCGCAAGGACCTGGGTTGGATCCCGGGTAACCACATAACAATACTGGGTGTGGAGACTCACGCTCAGCAGCAACCAGTACAACATTCCACAGTGCTGGGCGTGGTAGCTCAAGCCCATAATCCCAGCACTCAGGAGGTAGAGGCAGGAGGATTGCTGAGATGTGAGTTTGAGGCTGAGCTCAGGGCCAGCCTGAACCACAAAGCGAGACCCTGTCTCAAAAAAAAAAATTTAGTAAACCCAATAATGTGTCAGAATAGTGATATAACAATATAGGGTTTACCTCAGGAATACAAGGTTGATTTAACATCTGAAAACCAGTCAGTGTAATTCACCATATTAAGAGTCTAAAAAGAGCCAACTATGCAGTGGCACACAGCTGTAATTCTAGCACTCTGGTAGTCTGAGGCAGAGCCCTGTCTCAAATTTAAAAATGAAAAAAATCTGAAGATACAGGTACAGGAAAGCATTTGAACATAACTCAACAAAATTCTTAGCAATCTAGAAATGCAAGAAAATTTCCTCAACTTGATATAAATTATCTATGAATAAAACTACAGAATACCTACCAGTGAAATACTGAGTGCTGTAAAGGAAAGTTTTTTTCTCAATAATAGGGATTGAATTCAGGACCTTGTGCTTGCAAAGCAGGCACAGCATCTCTGAGCTAAACCTCATCCCCTAAAAGAACTATATTTTAACTTAGAACAACTCAGAAGTATATAAAGAAGAAAAACTACCTGAGTGTAATGGCACATGCCTATAATCCCAACTAAGGTGGGTGGAGCAGAAGGGTTGTATTATGTTCATGGTCAGCCGGTGAAACTCAGCAAGACACACACACACGCACACGCACACACACACACACACACACAGAGCAATTCTTTTTAAACATCCTATCATGTTTCCCCAGTCAAAATTCCTTTAAAAATTTTTTCAATGGGCACATCTTACTGTATAGCACTAGCATAATTTATCATTCTCCTATTCCTAATGTCTATAAACCCAGCACTCAGGAGGCAGAAGCAGGAGGATTGCTCTGAGTTCAAGGTTTGCCTGGGCTACATAGTGAGAGCAGGGCCAGCCTGAACTACAAAGAAAGAACCTGTCCAAAGAAAGAACCTGGTAAATATTTATCTTTTCAACCAAGAGCAGTAAGACTGTAATTAACAACCTCAAATGGTGTTTGAATGAGGAATTGTGTCCTTTAGGCAACTCCTAGAAGTAAAACTATGTACTTGGAAAGTTTAAATTATATGTAATCTTAGCCAAAAGGCTGAGAGGTGATGGAAAGTTTATATTGGTAAATATTTGAAAGTCGAATTCTTTGGAGTAGGTGGATATATATTTTTATAACTCAGATCTGCAATTATTGTGCATCTGTATTTTCCCATTCTGAAATTCCACTACCTTTGGTAGTTTTTTTGCCCATGTACCTGTCACATGGTGACGTCCACACTGATTTGCACCTTCGAGTTTTTACTTTTAGCATTACTTCGTCTGTATGTTCACGCTCCCATGTGGTGGTCTTAGTCCTCAGCGTTCAGAATGGAGAATATTAACTTTGGTTCATTTAATTGTTCTCCACTTGCTGAACATTTAGGTCAGTCTGCCACTTTAATGTACAGTGTCTTGAAAGGTGTCTCAGCCTAAAGTACTTCCCCTCTTTTGGATTTTCCTCCTTGGAATAAAATCATCAGAATGAAAAAGTTTTTATTTAAAGGATGTTGGGGTTTATTGTTGTTGTTGTTAATATTGTGTTCAGAGTGGTTCCTAATGTATGTTGATGGGCTGCTTTTGGGAGGGCACTCCAAATACAGTAGATACAGGCACCAATAATTAGAAAGCTAATATATTCTCAGGAGCACTGGGTGTTTTAGTTTTCTAGTTTTGCTAATGTAATAAATGCAAAATGGTTGATGTAAAATAAATTTCTGTAAGCAACACTAAGTTCTGCTGCTATCGTTTTCTAATCCTGCAACATGCTAACTCCCTCCCAGCAGCAGGGAGGGGCAGTGTTGGGCTGCACACGGAGCTGAGCCTCAGCCTAGCATGGGGACCACCCTCTGCAGCACTTCAGCTGAAAAAGGCCCAGTGTAGGGCTCTGGCTCTTCCCAGTTCCTGTTCTAGGACCTTTTAGCCTAAGTCTGATTCTTACTCTGAAAAAATGTTCTATACAGAATACCCCAAGTGTTCCTTAAAATCCAAAGCAACACACGGGCTTGTGTCCTGGTCACCTATTGGAAAAAGCAGTGAGGTACTCTGAACTTGTGTCTATACCACTGCAAACAGGGAGACTAAAACATGTAGGACTTGGGAGTTGGTTAGCAATAACATGCTGAGTACAGTACTAGGCACAGGCAGTAGTTCTTACAGTCTCTGGCCCAAGAAACACATTTGCTTTTCTTCAACTTGGTGCTCTATATAGCTCCACCCACTAGTGCTGGGACCAGACTCAAGCAGTGAGGACCTTAGAAAATGGAAGGAAGGCTGGGGATTTAGTTCAGTGGTTCTGGCGTCTGTCTTGCAAGCACAAGGACCCGGATTCGATCCCCGGTAACCACATACTGGGTGTGGAGACTCAAGCCCAGCAACAATCAGTATCACATACCACAGTGTCGGGCATGGTGGCTCACGCCTGTAATCCCAGCACTCAGGAGGCAGAGGCAGGAGGATTGCTGTGATGTGAGTTTGAGGCTGAGCTCAGGGCCAGCCTGAACTACAAAACAAGACCCTTTCTCAAAAAGAAAATAAAATGGAAGGAAACACTGACCTCATTGATGAGGAGCCCATCAGCCTGCTAAGCAGTTCAGGTGCCTGCCTACCTATAACACCTGTTGTGTGCACAGTTATGGTGCATGCTGGGGTCCAAAAACAGAAGTAGCCCAGCCCTTTGCCCTTGAGTTGCAGTCTTATTTAAGAGAAAAGGAGGCAAACAGGCGGGGCGTGGTGGCACACACCTGGAATCAATCCCATTACTCGAGGAGGCTGAGGCAGGAGGATTGAAAGTTTGAGCCCAGCCTGGGCAAATCAGGCTGTACACAGTGGGTCCAAGGAGCAGAGGTGCAAGGAAACCTTTCCGGGGATCAGCCTTGATGTGTGTGATGGCACATGGGACAGTGAGGGTATTATGAGAAGCAGTAATGTGGCAGGTGAAAGGTAGTCAGGATGCTTTCCTGGGCTCCTGCTATGTCTGCTCCTGCACTGCCCTTCCTCACATCTGGGTCTTTCTCCCTGCCCCAGAGACCCCGGGTGCAAGGGGCACAAGTTTGCACACAGTGGCCTGGCCTGCCAGCTGCCCCAGCCCTGCGAGGCAGATGAAGGACTGGGCGAGGAAGAGGATAGCAGCTCTGAGCGAAGCTCCTGCACCTCATCTTCCACCCACCAGAGAGACGGAAAGTTCTGTGACTGCTGCTACTGTGAGTTCTTCGGCCACAATGCGGTGAGTGAGCCCGCCCAGGCCAGAGAGGGCTGGGGGCCAGCCAAGGTGAGCAAAGGAGCAGCCTGCTCTCCCAAGATCCTTGCTCACACAGTAATCACTACACTGGGACCCTCTGAGTCCTCACACCTGTGTCCACTCACTTGAGCCTCTGCACACTTGTGAGGTGGTGGTTTTTTGTTGGTTTATTTTATTTTTTTTTAACATTTTGGTACCTTTATTCTTCTCGTGGTTTCTCTTAAGATTGACTTTTTTTCTTTAGGCAAAAGGAAAGGAAGTAGCAGAGAGAAAGCTATGATTCTGATGAGTATGTATACGTGGCAATCCCAGAGAAGTGAACGCTTGTGCGTGTTGAAGGCAGAGTGGAAGCAGAAAGGCTCTCAGTTCCCCAGATGTGACAGCCAGCCAAGGGACAGGCCGTGAGCACAGATGGCGCCAGGAAGGAGACTCAGATCAGAGTATATGCTGTCTCTGCCCAGGGGAGAAAGCAGTTCAGAAGTCTCATAAGGTGAAGAGGAAAGGGCTGCTGGTTAGGGCAGAACAGCTGAGGACAGGAGGAATGAAAGTAATTCAGCTGCTAGTCACCTTTGAGCTAGGTGTTATTATCGTCATTTTAGAGATGACGAAATTGAGGCCCACAGAGACCTGATGACTCGCCCAAGGTCATACAGCTTCTAAATGATGAAGCCCAGGCTCAAACATGCTTCCCGGCTCTCTAGTCCTTGTTTGCCCAACTCTGCCCTATTCCTTCCCACTCTCTGCAGCCACTGTGGCCTCAGCTCAGAGCATGGCTGAGGATGAAGCCATTTGGCCATGATGGCTGATGGTAGAATAGTCATCTCCTTCCTTATACCATATTTGGTGCCAGTGGGTGGGAGTGCTACAGGCCTTTCAGGCCCAGGGTGTAATGTCAGCACCTCCCCCTCCCCCAGCCACCCGCTGCCCCGACGAGTCGGAATTATACTGAGATCCGGGAGAAGCTCCGCTCAAGGCTGACCAGGCGGAAAGAGGAGCTGCCCATGAAGGGGGGCGCCCTGGGCGGGATCCCTGGGGAGCCCGCCGTGGACCACCGAGATGTGGATGAGCTGCTGGAATTCATCAACAGCACGGAGCCCAAAGTCCCCAACAGCGCCAGGGCCGCCAAGCGGGCCCGGCACAAGCTGAAAAAGAAGGTGGGTGTGGGGGGAGCTCAGCACTACTTCCTCTCCTCCCTGAGGAATCCCTCGCCTCAAGCCCCATGACTTCTGGGGCATGAATGGTGCTAGCTGCCAAAGACGTTGGCATGGATCACTGCTCTGGGAAAGTCTGGATGAGTTTGGGAGGCATCAGGATCAGGGAGCCTGGGGGCAAGTGATCAGAGGAAACGTGTCTTAACCTCAGAAGCTGCTTGCTGGATTCATCTAAGCCAAGGACTTGCTTCAGTCGGTCATTTATTCATTCAGCAATTACTTCTGCAAATACTGGAAGTCAAAGTATAATGGCATTAAGGTATTAAGTCCAGTGCAAACTGACACAAAACTGGAGAAGCATACTGATGTATGACAAGTACCACGATAGAGAAGTCCTCCATCCTGCCTGGAAGTGGCTTTTCACAGGCTGACTAGTGGGCTGAGTTATGGGGAATAAGGGCCCATTAATCAGAAGGTTTCTGCCAGCAATGGGCACAGCATAACTGACTGGAGCTTTGTAAAGCCAAAGCTGAAAATAGCAGAGAAAGCAGGACAGATGGTGGAAGCGAAGGAGAGCTCAGGTCAGCTGAAGATCAGCTTTTGACTCTAGCCTCCAGGTGAAGGCTTATCATGCAGGATTGTCACCAAAGAGTGTATTTTGTTATTTAGATCCATGTTCACATTGTGCTGTGGCAGTGAGGGACACAGACTGAAGGGTGACTGTATTTGATGCTCCAGGAAGGAAAAAAATGAGCTGAGAGGTGATTATGGGTAGGACTAGAACAGAAGAGATAAGCTGAGGAAGCAGAAATGATAGATGTGGATGATCTAATGGCAAGATAGGGAGACAGAGTCAGGGTGTCACCAAGGTGACCAGCAAGATGTTGTTAACTTTCACAGCGCCAGGATGGCATTTGCAGAAGACTGGGTGCAGTTGGGGCACACTGACTCAGAGGTACCTGTGAGACATCCAAGTGGAGATGGAGATTTGAGGTTGGGAGTTTCCAGCACAGATAAAATTGAAGCCGTGGGAATCAACCAGTCCTCAGGGCTGAGAACTGAGCCAAGGAGCTATTCCAGGCAGCCCCGCTGTTGGCTGAGCCCCAGGACTTGACAGCTCATCTCCTGTGGCTTCATTACCTCTTCACCCACCTACCCTGATCTGCACCTGCACAGTGCCTCATTTAGGAGCCTCATATCCAAGGGGATTTGGGTGTGACAGCCAGCTAGTTCCAGTTCCTGGGTGGTCAAACAGCCCTAGTGCTCTGGAAGGCAGAGTGGTTCTTTATCTTTTTCCATCCCAGAGGACAACCAAGGATCCTTCTGCAGTTTGATGATAAGCCAAAGGTTCCCAACAGTGCCTTCAAAAAATATCTTGCTCCCATTTAGAGTTGCCATACAGACGTGTTCAGAGGACTGCAGTGGACTCTCTGGCCCCTTATGACAGTAGCTCCCACTTAGATCCCTAGAGGGTGCCCTTCTGTAGTTCCCAGACCTGGTGTATTTTCATAAACATGTGGGCCCAGATGGACCTCTCCTCTTCGTTTAGCATGCTATCCTTTCATGTATTCTCTTTGGAACAAGCATGTGTCTTCCTTTGTAGACTTGCTCAGGGAATTCTTATACTATTCACTCACTGCACCTTGCATATTTCTGTAGGCTGCCATTTATCATGCATTTCTCACTCAATTTAATCTCATTGTATAGCAACCATCTGCCAAGCCCAGCCCAGCCCAGAGCCAGGCTACAGACAAACCAGGTAACCTTCCTTTACAAATGCAGGCATGGAACCCCAGGAAAGGATCTCATGCACAAGCAGTCACAAAATCAGGTGATTTTTTTGTCATCTGTTTAAACAGCAACCTTCTCCCTGAGGTCTCTCCACCTGCTGGACTCACCTGCAGCCTGGCTGTCTACAGGCTTTCCCAGAAGTGAGATAGTGATAGTTGCTCATTTCTTCCCCTTGAAAGATAGATAAAGCCAAGTGTCTTCCTGTTCCTTTATCTCTGTCTCACCTTTGTATACTAATCCCTAATCTTTTGAAGCTTTACCCCAGTTCAATATCTGTAATATCTCAGCCACTGGATACAGTCATCTGCTCCTTTCTCTTCTTCCCAGTCCAATCTAGCATGAACTTACTTCTGTTAGCTATTGTAAAACAGCAAGCAGATTCACTCATCATTCAATCACTATCTGACCAGTACTCAGTTCCTTAACCTATTTGCCTTCTGTCATAGCTGCTTAGAAAAACTAGAGCCATAGAGTCCACTCTAGACTACCTCACCCTTTCTGCACCTTGAGGATAGCACATGACCAGATTTATCTGTGATGCCCAGGTAGGTAGTCTCCTGCTTGCCTGATCTTCTGCATTCCCTGGCCAGCCTCTATAGTTTGCACCTCTCCCTGTTCCTCATGCCGATACACACAACCTCTTTGTCAGATCTCTAGCCTCCTGACCCTCCCCAGGACCCCCCCACACACATTTTTTTTGTGTGAATTTATTTCCTATTTTCACAAGAAAGCAAGCTATTAGGAATCAGAGATGTAGCTCAGTGGTGTTGTGTCTGCTTCATAAGTACAAGGTGCTGAGTTTGATTCCCAGTACCAGGGAAAAAGAGAGAGAAAGCTGTTGGAGTGATATCCTCCTGACTCTGAGCACCCCACTTACAAGCTTTACTTTTTACCCCATCCTAAGAGAAATGTTATCCCTTTCCCACCCAAGACCATATGCTCTTTGTGTGTGTGTGTGTCTGTGTGTGTGTGGTACCGGGAGTCAAACTCATGACCTTGCCTTGGCAAGGCAGGTGGTAACACCACTGAGATAAATCCCCGGCCACATATGCTCCTTTGTTGTTGCCTCAGCTCAACCCCAGATTGCCTCCTGCTCTGGAACTCTGGCCAGTCCCCTAGTCCAGGACTCTTCACGTGTTACTGTGCCCGCTGTGCTCTCAGCTTTGAAAGCGGACTGTTCCTAGGCCTGTAATCTCTCTGCCCAGTTCTGCAGTCCTTTCCTCACATAGCAGCCACATTGCTTGAAAACACCATCTTTAGGGCCAGGGATTTAGCTCAGTGGTTCCAGCACCTGCCTTGCAAGTGCAGGGTCCCTGGTTCAATTCCTGGTATCCACATACAACAATGCTGGGCCTGATGACTCATGCGTACCAGCAATCAGTACCATACACCACTATACCAGGTGTGGTGGCTCATACCTATAATCCCAGCACTCAGGAGGCAGAGGCAGGAGGATTGCTTGCTGCGAGTTAAAGGCTCGCCTGGGCTACATAGTGAGTTCAGGGCTAGCCTGAACTACAAAGCAAGACCTTGTCTCAAAAACAAACAAACAAAAAAGACCCCTACCATCTTCAGGTCTCTGGCCTGCCTGTCCGTCTTTTTGTGTCCTTTGTGAGTCCTGCCCCTGCCTCTTGAGTATATCTCCCTGGAAAAAGAAGCCATCTAGGCCATCTAGATAGTGTTTTCTCCTTGTACTCCACACTGAACCCCCTTACCACTACTGTGCCCCTCCTCACAGATATACCACAGGTTCCTCAAACTGAGCCCATCCAAAACAGCCTAACAGTCTGTTATCTTTCATCAAAGAGGCCTGCCTTTCCGTCTCCACTGTCAGTGGTACTACCATCCACCCTGCTGGCTGACCTGGACCCCACCTGGGCACCTTCTTTTGAGAGTGACTCATAGTGACTGAGAGCAGTGGGACTTGGAATTGGACCTCAGTTTGAAGCTCGGCTCTGCCATACTTGCTGTGTGACCTTGGGCAAATCACTTAACCTCTAAGTCTCAGTTTCTTCATCTGTAAAATGGGAATAACAGGAAAACCTAAGTTACAGCTTATTGTGAGGATGAAATGGAATGGTGCATGGAAATGTTGGGCAGGTTGCCTGATGCATGTGAATGCTTGGTCCGTGGGGGCTGCTGTAGCTGATAGTATTTGACAGTGTTTTTTGAACACATCTCGCTCTCTTTCTCCACCCAAAATCAGAAGTCGTCTCTGTGCTATTTTCCCCAACAGCTCAAACAAGTCCACTTCTCTCCACTTATTGTCCCTATTTTCAGAGCATTCAGTGGCTAAACATTGTCTTCAGGCACAAATCCAGTTCTAACATGGCCAAGAGGGCTCATCAGGATCCAGCTCCAATTAGCTTGCCAGCTTCATCTATCAGCCTCTCACTGCTGACCTGCCCTCCTATTCAAGGCCTGCCCACCCAACAACATGACGAAAAGAAAAACCGGGGTCCAGCTGTACCCTTGAATGGTTTGCTTTCCCATTTCCAAGCCTTTACACTTGCTGTTCCTTCCCTCTAAACAGTCTCAGGATAATTGTACTCAGCCTTCAGTATGCACTCTGGGAAGCACTCCCTAACGACCAGTCACATGAGCCCTCTTCCTGTGCTTCCTTCTCCAAGTAGCACTTGTCCCTGTCACTCTGAATTGAAACAGCCTGTTCACATGTCTGTCTCCTCAGCAGAGACTGTGCCTTAAAGTCAGCTGCACTCAGAGCCTAGCCCACCGACTCACAGTCATTGAGCAGTAAAGTGCTTGGCACATAGAGGTGAAAACTAGCAACTTCGGAAGATCATCCCTGATGGATTATCCCAACTCTGCCATTTGTTAGCCATTGGCCAGTTCTGTATTCTTCCCAGATATGAGGTTCCTCATCTGTAAATTGAGGATCGTGATGCAACAAGGACAGTGGTAAGGACTAAATGAGATAACCTAAGGAAGCAGCCAGGCTTATGGTATGTAGCAAGCAGATTATGCGTTGCTCTGCTTTTTCCTTCTCTTCCTACCAAAATGTATATTTTGCCCTTCACACCAGGACTTTTTTTAGACTTTTTTATTTAGCAGCGACTTTTTTCTGTAAATGAAATCTTCCATGAAACCCCAATCTGTAAGAACTAGAAGCAAAGCTCTGCTGGTGAAGCAAGGTGAAGTGCCTTCTGTGCCCTCAGCCATCCCTACATCCTGAGCCCCACACACAGCTGGAAATGCTGCTCTATGACATGCTGCTGCTCTCCTGAGCCCCCAAAGGCACAGCCTTTGGACAGACCCTCCCAGCCATCCTCAGAGCCTGAGTAACAAATTAGGAAATTCAAGAGTAAGTGATTTGCCCAAAGTCCCCAAGGCACATTTGACCTTGGTCAGTTATAAAGCCAGTCTTCAGAAGAGATGAGAGGATGGCTGCCTGCTGCCTAGGGCATAGAGTCACACTCTTAAGTTGACTCTGAGGTGGTAGCAAGCCCTTTTTTCCTTACCCAGGTTTCTTTTTCTGTTTCTCTTCCTTGCTTCCCAAATCAACTGGAAATATGAAAGTAGTGGGAGTTACTCAGCACCTTGTGCTATACCATCATATCCTTCCCAAGGATTCTGGCTTCTCTCTCCTGTGTGCCTCTAAAAGCCTCACTGGCCTGCTGATGCCTATGACTCAGCCCACAGACTATTTACATTCTCTGGATCCGGGTCTGCAGAGACCCTGATTGGAGTGCCTAGGATAAGAGGCTGCTTTTACATCTTGCAGTGAGGACAATCATATGTCATCAGAGCACACTTCAGTGTGACACTGGTTACTCCAGGCCAGCTGAGCCACGAGAGGCCTTTCTCGGAAGGTTGCTATCTTCAGAAATAGCCAGACAGCATCAAGAGGCCACAAACATTCTCAGCCACTCACAGCAGTTTCATCTACTGGTGACAAGTCTTAACAGCCCCCAAATGTACCTTCCTGTAAGAGTGCATAATACAGCTTTTCTCCTGCTACCTGCAGAATTGAAGGATGCCTCTCCAGCATCCATGTCCCACGGACACACCAAAATTATTATCCCCATTTTGCAGATAAGTTGCCTGGTGAATGAGTACACAGGATCACCCAAGCTTAGCCCAAGAAGCAGATCCTGTCCCTTTGACTCCTAACCTTTTTAGGATATCAGAGTGACATTGAGGCCCAGGATGAACAAGCTGTAAAGTGCTATCTTCTCGGTGCACACCTTTACTTTTGTTCAATACTGGTACCTGTCTGATTGTATTTCACTCTCATTCCTGCAAGATGGTTGAGCAGGGAAGGATCGTGAGTCTGCCTCTAGCAAGTCAGTGGCAAAGCTGGGCCTCAGGCTGATGTGTCAGGTGTCACTTTTTCCCTGGCAGGTGACAGGCTCTGTACCTCTTGTATTGACAGGAAAAAGAGAAGTTGGCAGCAGAAGCTCTGAAGCAGGGGAATCGTGTTACTGGAAGCCAGGAGCCAAGGCCCGCGAGGGAGAGGCTGTTGGAGTGGCCTGACCGGGAACTGGATCGGGTCAACAGCTTCCTGAGCAGCCGGCTGCAAGAGATCAAGAATACTGTCAAAGACTCTATCCGCGCCAGCTTCAGTGTATGTGAGCTCAGCATGGACAGCAATGGCTTCTCTAAGGAGGTAGCTGCAGAGCCTGAGCCCCAGACTCTACCCCCCTCAAACCTCAATGGCTCCTCAGAGAAACGGCCTGACATCAACCTTGACCTGTCCCCTTTGACTTTGAGCTCCTCCCAGAGCCATACATTACAAGCTGCAGGCGAGCCAGCCCCACCATGGGCAGAAATGAGAGGCTCCCACCCACCATGGACAGAGGTGAGGGGCCCTCCTCCTGGTATCACCCCCGAGAATGGGCTAGTGAGGAGACTCAACACTGTGCCCAACCTGTCCCGGGTGATTTGGGTGAAGACACCCACACCGGGCAACCCTAACTCTGAGGAGCCAAGTCCAAAGGAGGTTCCAAGTTGCAAGCAGGAGCTACCTGATCCTGTAGCCACAGGCGGAAAGCCACGGAAGGGCAAGCGACAGGGCAGTCAGGCCAAGAAGAGCGAGGCAAGCCTGGCCCCCGAGCCCCTAGCCAGCATAGAGGTCCCCAGTACCAAGAGCCAGATGTCTGGTCCCAAGCAGCCAGGCAAGGGCCCAGAGCCTCCCAAAATGGGCAGCTGCAGTGAAGCTGAAGAGGGTACCCGGGGAAGCCAACCACGACCAGGTTGGGCTGATGGCCCCAAAACTGAGAAGGAAAAGGGGAGCTCTTGGAGGAACTGGTCAGCTGAGGCCAAAGCACGGCCTCTGGAGCAGGAGTCTGTGCAGCCCCCAGGCCCAGCAAGGCCACAGAGCTTGCCCCAGGGCAAGGGCCGCAGTCGCCGGAGCCGAAACAAGCAGGAGAAGTCAGCCTCCTCGTTGGGTGAGTGCATCAGGAACCAAGTGGCTGGCCCCCCACTGCAACGAGGCCTCGGGGTGGAGGGCAGTCCTCTCGTGTGGGCAGTGCTGCCGTCAGAGCATGACCCCAGAGGCCTGGCCATGGGCACTGAGCCCTCCTGGCTGTGTCTTCCTAGACGATGTGTTCCTGCCCAAGGACATGGATGGGGTGGAGATGGATGAGACTGACCGCGAGGTGGAGTACTTCAAGAGGTACGTGTGGGCTGTCTGCTCTCCAGCTCCATGAGGGAGCCCATGCCAAGCTCCATGATACACCTTGGACCTCAAAAAGACCTGCTGTCTCAGACCTGACTCTTTGGGGGACCTCACCGTCCGTCAGGCCCTGCCACACAACCTGTCTACTCGAATCCAGGCAGCCATTTGGCAAGATGGAACACCTGGGAAGATTTAAGGCATGGGGAGAAAGAAGAATGTCAGACTTCAAGAACCAGGGCTTTCTCCAGCTTCATTCACTTGCACTTACTCAGTCTTTTGCTTGGGTTAGGCTTTCGTAACAGTCTAGACCAGAGATGGTGAATGGTTTTTCTTTTTTTTTTCTGAGATAAGGTCTCGTTTTGTAGTTCAGGCTAGCCCTGAGCTCACTATGTAGCTAGCCTTGAACTCAAAGCAATCCTCCTGCCTCTGCCTCCCAAGTGCTGGGATTACAGGCATGAGCCACCGTGCCCAGCGTTGTGGTATGTGGTTATCGGGGATCAAACTTGGGACCTTGCGCTTGCTGGGCAAGAACCACTGAGCTAAACCACCGGCCACTGAGCTAAATCCCTGACCCTGAGAGATGGTAAACCTTTTAGAACTCTGAATAATACAAATAGTCTGCTGCAGCACGCGTGCCATAGGTTCACCACCATTGGTCTAGACAGAAAAAAATCCCAAAATACACAGCCTGGTGATTAATTCCATTGGAACCATAAGAGCATGGTGGGGCTGTGAGGTGGGAGAGCTCCAAACACAAAGGAGAGCTCCAAACCAAGCTGGAAGCAGGGATGGCACGAGCTGGCAGGCCTTCCTGGGATGGATGATACCCAACAACACTGAGTGGTAAAACAGGAAAATAGTGACAGTCGGGCAACCATGTACAAAGATCTGAGTGTAAAAGAAGCAGAGCATACTTGGGGACTAGAAGTCACCCATGTAGAGCTAGAGTGAAGCAAGGTGAGCAGGGAACTTGTATCTCAGGGCGGTCTCACTGTCATCATCATCTGTTGGCCTCGTGGGTAATGTTTCCTAAACCAGCAAAGCTCCCATACCTGCCAAATCCTTTTACCTGGGAACCACAGAAGTTGCACTGTCAGTTTTTTGGTTTTGGGGTTTTGTTTTATTTGCTGGAGATTGAACAAAAGGCCTTCACACTGAGCTACATCTCGAGCCTTTTTTATTTTTGAGACAGGATCTTCTAAGTTGCCCTGGAAGGGCTGACTGTTGCTTGGAATCCTCCTGCTGTAGCATCCCAAGCCACTGGGTTACAACCATGCACTGCCACACGCAGCACCGCTGGTGTCTTAGCAGGACAGTGTCTAGAAAAAGAGTATACTGAGGGAGAGAAACTAATTGTGCTCCTCCTGTGTCTCCTAAAACCAACAGGTTCTGTTTGGATTCTGCAAAGCAAACTCGTCAGAAAGTTGCTGTGAACTGGACCAACTTCAGCCTCAAGAAAACCACTTCCAGCACTGCTCAGTAAGGTAGAGACCCCAGGTGTTACCTGAACCTACCCCTATGTGCAACAAGATCACTCTCTGCTCTCAGTCAAGGGAGTTGGACTTCGGTCTTGGCAGCCCTGCTGCCTCACCTCTACAGCACCCGCACAGCAAGCTACATTCTGAAGGTCTGAGCCCCATCGCTTTTCCTGAGTCACTCACCCTCAGTCTCTGTCCTTCAGCCACTCCTTCCTGCCAGCCCCTCCTGAGCCCTGTTGCCCATGTTCCCAAACGGTTCTTCCCGGGCTGCCCTTGCTGGGCTATCAGATGAGGGACTAACCTCTAATCAGCTGCCTCCCACAGTCCCCATGCAGCAGTAGGCCCATGGGGCTGCTCCCACCCCTCACATGATCATGCTAGGGCTTGCATTCCACTGACTTAGCCCAGTTCCTCCATGCAGTTGTCTTCCAGTTGAAACAAAGTGAGAGTGGCCAGGCCTAAGGAAGCAGTGAGAGGGCAGATGAGGTACAGCAAGGCTTTGTAGGTCATTTAGACACAAAAGAGCTGGGAATGGTGACACAAGCCTGTAATCCCAGCATTTGGGAGGCTGAGCAAGGAGGATCACCAGCTTGTACTGCATAGCGAATTCAAAGCCATCCTGAAGTATCTAGCAAAACCTTGTGTCACGAAAGAAAAGAAAAAGGAAAAAAAAACCCCAAAAAACAAAAACTAATAGCTGGTGGAGACTCTTTCCTAAAAGAATAAATTCCCCAAAGAAATTGGTAGCCCAGCTGCCTCCACCTGGCCCTACAGGTCTCTGGCTTCTGCACTGGTCCTTTTGTCTGAAATACACATTTTATGCTGTTCTTAGACTAAGTACAGAAGACTGCAGAGGACATTGAACTGGGAACCCTAGTGTAGAAGAGAAGAGCAGATAGCAGGTGGCCTTGGTGCTGACGCACAATTCCATGTCTCAGCTCTGTCCTGTGTCCCTGGGGTGAGGCCTTTTCTAGCTAGCAACTCCATAGCTTCCTGAAAGGCAGTAGGAGGTAGGGCAGTTGGGCTGGCCTTCAGCACACACACCCCTGGGTCTTCACGTATCTCCGCTCTCCTCTTTCCACTGCCAGGGCACCTCTCTGAGCTAAAGCAATGGGCTTCCTAGTCCCTCAGCTCCCCAGCAGCAGCCTTTGAGGCTGGGCTCCCCGTAGCATGGTCCACACCCTAAGAGTGTCTTCCAGGGCCAAGCTGCCCTCCTACCTCCCTGTACCTCCACAGGAACCAGGCACTTTTACGTTGTTCCAACTGAGAGACAAAGGGTCACATTCCAATTCCACTTGACATTCGGGAAACCAACCACCCATCTCTCCCACTTTGCCTGGTTTGTTTTCTAAGAAAACGCACGCACGCGCGCGCACATGCACACATGCACACACACACACACACACACACACACACACACACACACACGTCCTTATCATCCCCTAGGCAGGACTGATAGCCACAGTGTGAGAAAGCAGTCCTGGCACGACTGAGGCCCAACCCCATTCTCTGTCCCTGGAGTCTGAGCGCAGAGGTGGCCTCCTCCACTACCTGCTAGTGGGAGAACACATGCCAGCAGCCATTCCGCCCTGGCCTGGAAGGATATGCTGCAGCAGGGGTCCTAGGCACCTCAAGGATTGCCATACATGTTTCCAGTACCCAGGAACTGGTGCTCTGTCTCCCAGCAGGGTCTTAACCACCTTCCCCTCTGCTAGAAGTGATCCAGGAAATGTCTTAATTATTTCCAGCCCAAGAAACAAAAATATGAGTCTGTTTGTTTCTGCCACCTTAGGAGCCCAGAGCTGGCATGGGGAAGATGGAGCACACACTGTTACTCACTGTGACCTTCTTCTGTTCTTTCTTAACTTTCTGCAGGGCAAGCTTCTTCAGGGCATCCTGAGGCCCCGACTGCCAGCGGAAGGTCTACAGTTTCTCTCTCCATGTGCCCTGCCTGCCTGCCCTGACCCCTGCTGCTCCTCCATCCTGGACCAACCAAAAGCTGAATGGATGCCATGCTGTGCAGGGGTCCCTCACGACCTCTGCTGAGCTGCTTCCTGGTGCTATGCAGTCTCCATACTTAAGAGACTGGGCTGGCCTATGGGCCAGGGGCTGATGGTACTGCTGGCCCAACATTGCCCTCTTTGTGTTCAGTTTAATTGTTTTTATTTTTTTCAATTCTTTACTTTTGATACTGTGAAGATCTTTCATGCTGAAAGATAAAGCAACATTTGGACACAGAGTTGGTGCAATTGTGATTTGCTAGTCTGGGTAAGGAACAGGGTGAGGGACATACTCAGAAACACTGAATCCAACTTATTAGTCACTAACCTTATGGAATAGATACTATGTTTCATCAGTTGGACCTAGTTTTCTATTTCATTTTGAAGATTCTTTAGAAGACTGTCATGTAGGACTGTTAGCCCATTTTGTAGATGAGGAAACTAAGGCTAAAACAGGAAAGTAACTCAACTGAATTTCGTCTGACAGGTAGGGCTGAGCACAGCCCTTTATCTCTCTAATATTTGTGTCCTTTGCTCCTATTGGGAGCAAGAGTCTGAGGCACCCCTTTCTCAGCATTGTAAGCATTGTATTGCTTTCTCTTTTGCAAGATGGGTAAGATGCGGCAGGATGGATGTGAGAAGAGGTCTAGGAAAGGTTCTGAGGCTTCTGGACAGAGTACCTGAAGCTTAGCTGATTGAGGCTCTTCGTCTGACCTAAGGTAGCCAGTGGCAGTTGAGGGAAACTAAGTTTTTATAAACTGGGTCTCGTTTCCCAGCAGAAATGGGAAATAGAACCTAAGGATTTGAAAGGTAAAAGAAAAATGGAATGGACTATAAAGTCAAGCAAACTACATTATCTCCCACACAGAACTAGTTTGTGAATTCAGATTTTAATACATGGGTTTTGCTAAGAATGCCTCATATGTACTGATGACCAAACTGCTTCCCTCAAAGCTGTTTTCTTTACCAAAAAACTCAACTTGAGCTTATCTGGGGATTTTCATATCTACTGGGTCACTCTACACTCACCAGGAGCCCTATATAGACATTAGGGGCAGACACCACACCATCCTTGCTTTCTGCCCACTCACGTTGTGCACAGTCATATGGGTGTTTGTCCTCTTCTAAAGAGAATACAGAACACTGGCCAAGGCTCAAAATTATGAGTTCCTGGCCTGTCCTAGTCCCCAAGGAAGTATGACCACTTCCTATGAACCTGTTAGCAGCTGTGTTCCTCTCTCCACTTACACCAGGTTCCCGCCGTCCAGCTGTGTTGTACAGCTGTTTCAAATCCTAAGCAGCCCATTCCCTAACAGGATTCCTGTTTTTCTTGAGACAAGGTCTCACTGTGTAGTCCGGGCTGACCTTGAACTCATTATATGGCAAAAGCTGGCCTCAGACAGCAATCCTGCCTCAGCCTCCCAAGCGATGGGATTACAGATGTCTGCCACCACTCCTGGTCCTACTCCTGTTAAACATGAGCCAGGCAGGGTGGCTACGCCTGTAATCACTGCACTCGGGATGCCGAGAGGAGGATCGCCCGCTAGTTCAAGACTGAATTATATGAGACTGTCCAGAAAACAAACTTGAATGAAGAACACTAAGTCACTCCTCTTCAGAAGACAAGCTAAATTTACACATACTGCCCGTCACTCCCCTGTATGCTGTGGGGCCGTCTCTCAGCTTTAGCTCTAGCTACTCCACCTTACACTGCCCATTACTCTTTGTTGTGAGGGGTATGGTACTCGCACATCGACAGACCTTTAATCTTGCTTCCCCTACAAAAAGCCTCTCCTCCACCCGGTGAGTGGAGATCCCATACTTTGCTAGAAGCTCAAAACCACTGTCTAAGCCACCTCTGGTTTCCCAAGCCATCACACTGAGCTCTACTGTATTTACAACAGTAATCGTCAGATATATACAGGACCTCATTTTATAAAGTTATTTTATTTATCTCTTACCATCTGACCATAAATGTCTCACACAAATGAGACCAGTCACAGTGGTAGTAGATATTGAGTCACCAATTTGCAGCTCCACCCTTCTCCCGCGCCCAGAAACACAGACCGAGACACCGCAGGAATTCCAGTTTGCTGGGTCTGGGATCTCCCACCCAAAAGATGTAGTATCCTCCAGCTTTGGGTACTTCACAGGCAGCGCTTCCCTTCTTCTCGCTATCAGCAGCCTCCAAGGAGTCTTCGGGGATTGGGTCAGCTAGAGCCTTTTGCGCATGCTCCAAATCCTCCAGCATCCCACAATGCAGTGCGGGCCACTTTCGCCCTCGCCTTCTGCCACAGCCACGCAGCCAGAAGCTCGATTCAAGAAGTTTATCCCTCTGCGCGATCCGTCACGCTTACGTCGTTGCTGGACGCCGACATCTGCTTCGTCGCGTCCGATTGGACTTCACTCAAAGATGGGGCGTGGTTTACTTGTAGAGAGCTTCTTTACAGCGAGGATGGAGGAGTCGGAACCCGAAAGAAAGGTAGGAGAAAGGTAGGGCCTGCGTGGGTGAGGAGCCTGAATAAAGGCAGCGGGGTCGGGACCTGATTCTTGTATATCTGCAGCGAGTTCGCGTCGACGAGACATCTGCTGCAGGAAGCCGCTCCGAGGCTGAAGATGAGGACGACGAGGAATACGTACCCTATGTACCGTTGCGACAGCGCCGGCAGCTACTGGTGAGGGGCCCAGATCCCCTACCGAATTTTGGGGGCGTGATCACTGAGGCTTAATTGGATGAGAGGTGGCCCTGGCCTTCAGGTAGAAGGAGGCTGTCTGAGAAGTCCTCCAGGCAAATGGGCTGACGATCTAATCTGAGGGGTAAGGTACAGAACCCTCGCTCAAAGCCAAGATTATGAGCAGAGAGAGACTCAATGCTCCGCTCTGCCGGGCCTGAGGAGAACTATGGGAATTTAGCTCCAGAAGCTGCTGCAGCGAAGACGAAAGGGAGCTGCGGAAGAGGAGCAGCAGGACTGCGGCAGCGAACCTCGGGGAGATGAGGACGACATCCCGCTGGGCCCTCAGTCCAATGTCAGCCTTCTGGATCAACACCAGCACCTGAAGGAGAAGGCTGAAGGTGAGTTGGGCAACACTGCTTGAGTGGGAAGGAGAAGGCAAGCCTCATTTTTATGTTGGTGTCTACTTGTCTCTGTTGTCTGCCTTCTTTTCTCAGCCCGCAAGGAGTCTGCAAAGGAAAAACAGTTGAAAGAAGAAGAGAAGATTCTGGAGAGTGTGGCAGAGGGCCGAGGTATTGTTGCAGCTAGGGAAATGAGATGAACTAAACTGTCTCCCTGTAAGTGAAGGCATGTTATATATCAGGGGATCTGGTCTCTGGGAAGCAGGAGCCAGCCCTAAGCTAATGTCTGCCTTTTCAGCCTTGATGTCAGTGAAGGAGATGGCCAAGGGCATCACATATGATGACCCAATTAAAACCAGGTATGCCTTCCTAGTTTGAGTAATCACCTTTACTCAAAATGATATAGAGTTGAGATTAGCAGTGCCCAGGGCTTCTCTTGACCCCTACCACTCACTCACAGTTGGACTCCACCCCGTTATGTCCTGACCATGTCTGAAGAGCGGCATGAGCGCGTAAGGAAGAAATACCACATCTTGGTAGAAGGAGATGGCATCCCACCACCCATCAAGAGCTTCAAGGAAATGAAGTTTCCTGCAGGTATCAGAGAATAGGGAAAGACAACACACTTTTATGATCAAGGATTTGTAGTATTCTAGTTCCCATTTAGCTCAGCAGCATACCCATTGGGTCCAGCCAATATGGATTGCTGGGATCTGAGATGGAATTTCTTTAGGCTTACCTTTCAGTTTCCCTAACCACATATGTTCACTGCCCTTTGCTATTATAGAGCTTCACTGCCAAAGTGATATTGGGCTTAGACAGAGTTGGCTACAGGACTTGGCTTCACCAAGCCCATGGGCATTATACAAGCTTACCTTTCTCCCCATCCTTCTCTGTTCTAAGCCTTCATTTCACTTGTAACTTGTGAGGAAGTGCTAAAATCACAGGTACGAGGCCTCTGATAAAGCACCTGTTGTTTCCACAGCCATCCTCCGAGGCCTGAAGAAGAAAGGCATCCTCCACCCGACCCCCATCCAGATCCAGGGCATCCCCACCATGTGAGTATGGACTGAGACCGTGGGTCCCTGTGGAGGTTGGAGGTGACAGGGATGAGAAATGGTCAGGTGTCTTTAACAGGAGAAGTAGTTGCTATCTTCTGCTGGATCTCAGGCTGTCTTCTCCCAACAGTCTCTCTGGCCGGGACATGATTGGTATCGCTTTCACTGGATCAGGCAAGACACTTGTGTTCACACTGCCTGTCATCATGTTCTGCCTGGAACAAGAGAAGCGGTTGCCTTTCTCTAAGCGGGAGGGGCCCTATGGACTTATCATCTGCCCCTCACGGGAGCTGGCCCGGCAGACCCATGGCATCCTGGAGTACTACTGCCGCCTGCTACAGGAAGACAGTTCACCCCTCCTGCGCTGTGCTCTCTGCATTGGGGGCATGTCTGTCAAAGAGCAGATGGAGACCATCCGACAGTGCGTATAGGCAGCCCTGCACCATGGGCCTCCCACCTCCTGTACAGTCATTCCCCAAAACTCAGGCTTCCTGGAGGCCAGCTTGCAAGGGTCCCAGTGTGTAATCAGGAGGTGGGTTGGGGTGAGACAGAGGGATATAGTCAGATACTGTGGGACCACAGCAGATAGAATGACACATCTTCTTGGGACGGCTGAGAGGAAAGAACTCAGGGAAGGTGACATTTTATTTTGAAGAAGGGCAGATCTGTACATGGGCTAGATCCCAAAGGTACCAGTGTCCTGTCCACACAAAACAGCTGTCACCAGATTTCCTAGATGAGGGCTTGGGACCACAGAAGCATTTCCAGTCTCAAGAAAAATACAGGCCCAAAACAGGTGAAGTCAGTATGCCAAGAAAGCAAAAGCAACAAAGAGACTGCAGAACCAGGCATGGTGTACACCTGAGTGACACAGCAAGACCTTTTCTCCAAAAGAGGGAAGGCAGGGCCGGGGATATAGCTTAGTGGTTCCAGCACCTGTCTTGCAAGCGCAAGGGCCCGGGTTCAATACCCTGGTAACCACATACAATACTGGGCATGGAGACTCACCCCAGCAGCAATCAGCACCACATACCACAGTGCAGGGCATAGTGGCTCACGCGTGTAATCCCAGCATTCGGGAGGCAGAGGCAGGAGGATTGCTGTGATGTGAGTTGGATGGAGGCTGATCTCAGGGCTAGCCTAAACTACAAAGCGAGACCCTGTCTCAAAAAAACCTTTAAAAAAAAAAAAAAGGAGGGCACAGTGTAGGCTGCGGGATCCCATAGTGAAGCCTCTGCAGAGGTTCAGGATAGCTCTTCTGGGATGAGAGGAGTGACCCAGAAGGTGAAGGAATGTGTGACAGGCCAGGTGCTGTCCAGAAGGCTGTATCTCCTTCCAGGGCATAAGTGTGTACTTAGGGCAGGGTATGGGGTGGACAAGGGGAGGGTGGGGGACCAGAGACAGGAAGAAGGTCCATAAGTTAGAACACAGGCAAGGTGTGGCCTCAGCAGGTGACAGGCTCTCTTTGGTCCTCAGTGGTGTGCACATGATGGTGGCCACCCCTGGACGCCTCATGGATTTGCTACAAAAGAAGATGGTCAGCTTAGACATCTGTCGCTACCTGGCCTTGGATGAGGCTGACCGCATGATCGACATGGGCTTTGAGGGTGACATCCGCACCATCTTCTCCTACTTTAAGGTGCCATCCTCTGTACTTCCCCCTCCCCATGCACACCATATTCATTATGGAGGACCCTGAGCCCCTATGCTGTCTCACCTGCTCCTACTTCTGGGAGGGGCTGCGCCCCAGCTGCACCTCCTACTTAGCTCTGCTTCAGCTCCACCCAGACCTGTGTTTCCTGGGCCCAGCTCCTATCCTTCCTTAGGGCCAGCGGCAGACTCTGCTCTTCAGTGCCACCATGCCAAAGAAGATTCAGAATTTTGCCAAGAGTGCCCTGGTGAAGCCTGTCACTATCAATGTGGGCCGTGCTGGGGCTGCCAGCCTGGATGTTATACAGGTACTGCTCAGGTTTTCTTGAAACTGGTTGCAACAGAGTCTCACCTTGTAGATCCTGGGGTTTTTATTAAAACCTTCTGGCTCTTAGCCAGAGCCATTCTTTTTTTTTTTTGAGACAGGGTCTCGCTTTATAGTTCAGGCTGGCCGTGAGCTCAGCCTCCAACTCACATCACAGCAATCCTGCCTCTGCCTCCCGAGGGCTGGGATTACAGGCATGAGCCACCACACCCGGCACTGTGGTATGTGGTACTGATTGCTGCTGGGCGTGAGTCTCCACACCCAGTATTATTATGGTTAACTGGGGAATCGAACCCGAACCCGGGCCCTTGGGCTTGCAAGACAGGCGCCTGAACCACTGAGCTAAATCCCTGGCCCGCCAGAGGCATTCTTAGTGTGTCCAGCCTTGCTGGCAAGAGATTCCTGATCACCTTCTGGCCCAGTTTAGTGGCTCAGCCTCTTTTTTTTTGTTTAGTTTTTAGTTATTTGGCGACAGTGTCTCACTTTGTAGTTCAGGCTGGTCCTGAACTTAGCCTTGAACCCAGCAATCCTCCTGCCTATGCTAGTTGTCAGCCACCATGCCCTGCACTGTGGTATGTGGTACTGATTGCTGGTAGGTATGAGTTTCCATGCCCAGCATTGTTGTATGTGGTTACTAGGGATCACACCCGGGACCTTGCACTTGCAAGACAGGTGCTAGAACCACTGAGCTAAATCCCCAGCCAGCTCAGCCTCTTTAACAGGGCCCTGGCTTGTGAGCCTAACATTAGAATCATTTGACCTGGCCCCTTTGGTGACAGGAGGTGGAATATGTGAAGGAAGAAGCTAAGATGGTCTACCTGCTCGAGTGCCTGCAGAAGACGCCTCCACCTGTGAGTGCAGCCAGCTCAGCCTGGAGACTGGGGAAGGGGATAAACAGAACAACATGTGATATGAAGGTCAAGGTGATGCACTGTGACTGGAATCAGTCTTCCTGGACAGGTGCTCATCTTTGCGGAAAAGAAGGCAGACGTAGACGCCATCCACGAGTACCTGCTGCTTAAAGGAGTTGAAGCTGTGGCCATCCATGGGGGCAAAGGTTAGGCAGTGCACACACTGATATGCGCCCTTTTGCCAAGGCATTCCCTCCCCTAATCCCTCTTCTTGCCTTGCCAGCCTGCCTCTACTCTGTAAATTTCTGCTATAGCTGTTATACCTCCTGCCTGCCCCTTTCTAGACCAGGAAGAACGGACCAAGGCCATAGAAGCATTTCGGGAGGGGAAGAAAGATGTCCTAGTGGCCACAGATGTTGCCTCGAAGGGCTTGGACTTCCCAGCCATCCAGCACGTAATCAATTATGACATGCCCGAAGAAATTGAGAATTATGGTAGGGAGCTTGGGAGACGGAAGGGTGTGGGCTAGAAAGGAGGAGGGCCAGGCTTGGTCTCCAGCCCCTGAGCAGTGACCATAGGCTCTATCCCTCTCTCTGCAGTGCACCGGATTGGCCGTACTGGGCGCTCAGGAAACACTGGCATTGCCACAACCTTCATCAACAAGGCTTGCGGTGAGTCTTCCACCAGAGCTACCTGAGTTGTCCCCTGGGTCCTCTACCTGTTCCCACCAGGGCCCAGAGTGGGCCCGATGGTTGCCTATTACCCACCCCACCTTCCCCTTCCAGATGAGTCAGTACTGATGGACCTCAAGGCCCTCCTTTTAGAGGCAAAACAGAAAGTACCCCCAGTACTGCAAGTGCTACACTGCGGGGATGAGTCCATGCTGGATATCGGAGGTAAGTGCCTCAGAGCAAGTTCCTACTGGACATTGGTGAACTAGAGGGACCTAGGTGGGGGAGCCCACATTCCAAGATCTGGATCCCGGATCAGGCCTTGATGACTCTGCCCCTGTCCCTTCAGGAGAACGTGGCTGTGCCTTCTGTGGGGGCCTTGGCCATCGGATCACAGACTGCCCCAAACTCGAGGCCATGCAGACCAAGCAGGTCAGCAACATCGGCCGCAAGGACTACCTGGCCCACAGCTCTATGGACTTCTGAGACACTTGTTTTCCCCCTTCCCTCCAAGAAGCCTCAGTCCCTGGACTTTGCCACAACCAGCACCCTGGACAAGAAGCCAGCATTCTCAGCCCAGCTGGCCTGGGCTGCTCACCGTGCTCCCCAAAATTACTATTTTTGTGCAAAAACACCTGCCCCTCCCCAGCCACCATTAAAGCAGGCTCCCATGTGTCAGCCCCTGCCCTGCCTCTGTGTCTCACCCCTCTGTGCCTTGGTCCTGGGCAGGCCTCGCCCCATGGCCTCCAGCACCCTTCTGAGCCAGGGTGTCAACATCTGCCCCTGCTGCTGCCAGCACCCAGCCTGCTGGCACTTTGCTGTGTGGCACTTGACTGTGGAAGGACCTGCAGAGCCCATGTCCCACTCTGGGCTCTCAGAGCCTTCCTCATTATGCTGGGGTTTATGGCTTGAGTAGGATTTATGGACCCACAGGAGTTGCCCAGGGGAAATAGTTGTGTCTCTGGCCTCCCGGCTGGCTGTCATAACCCCTGACTTTGCTCTTCCTGATGCTTGTGCTCGGACAGTTTCTCCTTAGGTCTCTTGGGGGGCTCCTTCCGGCCTCACGCCCCTGCTCACCAACTGCATGCTCAGGCTTCTAGTTGGAAACCCTGTTTCATTCACCAAGATGGTAGATGCCACAGGAATGTCATTCAGGTCACATACCAATGACTGCTCTATTCTGTTCTCGTATTTTTTTTTTTCCAGTACCAGGGATTAAACTCAGAACTTTGTGCTTGCAAGGCAGGTGCAGTGCCACTGAGCTAAATCCCTGGTCCTCTGTTCTGTGTTTTGCTGAGTTGTAAGGACTCAGACAAGCCTGGCAGAGACCTGCCCTGGTTGCTCTTGGGTAAGTGGGAGACTCAAATGTCAGGAAAGATGGGCAACAGCCAGCAGGCCTACACAGGCCCCAGCATGAGACAGGCAGAGACACAGCACAGCAGCAGCTGTGTGTCGAGTCCTCTGTGCCTGGACCTTCGTGTTTAAAGGCCACGCTCATCCAGCAGGACTACAGTTACTCAAGTCATGTTTGTCAGTTAGTTATGGCATCAGGCAAGTCACTTAATTTTCCTGAGTCTTGATTTCCTCATTGCTAAAATGCTAATGAGAATGCAGAGGACATGGTGTCTGAGATTGTCAGAGCTGTTTGGGCCACAGGAGCCACAGAACCAAGTACCAGAAGGCCCTGAGAATACTCTGCTTGGCCAAAGATGGGACCCTAAGATAGCCTGGTTACACAGAAGTGGCACTGAAGGAAAGACATGAGACTTACCAGAATTCAGATACTCAGATTCAGACCCAGCTGCAGTACTAGCCTCCAGCAAGGATGGAAGGAAAAAAAAAAAAAAACAGACAGTTGACAGGAAGCGGCTTTAAAAAAGCATGTGACCTCTTGGGGGAGCCCACTGGGGACCTGCTACCCATACTCATGCGGCCAGAGCCATTCAGGGCTGTGGATCTCATGTGGACTATTGACTAGCCTGAGGTGTGTCGTGAAGACCGCTGTGCTCGCAGGCGGTGCAGATGTTCAGGGCCAGCCTTGTGGAAGGAGAGGGACCCGTGTCCTCACGCAGCACCGTGGTAAGCGTGCACTGGAGGGGCTGCTCTGTGGGGATGAGGCTTGGAAGTGGAGCTCAGAATATAGGCCCCTGTGTGCAGGGCTGAGGAGCCCAGTTTAAACCCAAGGAAGAGAAGCATTTGGGCTGGTTTGGGTTTGGCAGAGAGAGTCAGGTCTGCCCAGGTGAGCAGGAGCTACAAGAAGAGCAAGTGAACATAGAACTATTTAGGGAGAAGCAAAGATCAGGCATAGTGACAAACCGGGAATTGGCCAGTCTGAGAGGAGGCCCCAAGGGTGACAGCAAGGGCAGTAGGTGTCAGGCCCCAGGGTGCACAGAGCCTGGGGTGGGGGAGGGTCAGAGCTCATGACTCAGGGCAGCCAGCCTGTGGTCAGGTGCTCATACCCAGCTGACCCAGGTGCCAGCTCAGGGGTCGTTGCCCTCTGGAGGCCTGAGGCTCCTGCCAAGCAGGTGAGGTACCTTGGGCCAGGCAGAGTCCCCAGAAAGAATGTGCTACCCCTCCCATCCCTTCACTGCAGATTGGGCTCCCCTCCCCCTGGCCGAGCAGCTGCCTGGACAGAGGGAGGGGAAGTGGGCAGAAGGGGAAGTGTGAGGCGTTCCCGTCCAGCCCGTCACCAGTCTCCTCAGGTCTTCCCAGCGGTGGGCCGGCTGGCCATGGCCATGGAGCCTGCAGAGATTCCTGTCAAGGATGGCGTCCTGTACCAGCAGCACATCAAGTTTGGCAAGGTGGGGACCCCTGGCTGTTGGGCAGCTGCCGTCAACCCAGAAAGCACCTAGATCTAATAGGACTGGGAAGAGGCTGGGATGGGCGTGGAACCAGGAATTTGGGGATGAACAGAACCTCGTTTTCAGCCTGAAAGGGTTGAGACTAAACAGACCTTGTAACAAAGGCTGCCTTGTTTAAAGGAGGGGAAGAGGAAGTAAGGGAAGGGTCCGAGAATCAAAACCTCCAAGCATATCGGAGCTGAACAGTCTTAGATGCGCTCTGGTAGGGTCCTGAGGCCCCTAGACAGGGCCAGAGCTGCGTTGGAGGAGCCGCACCCAGCAGACAAGGTGGGGTCAGCTCCCTGGCAGCAGGCCCTGCTCCCCCACAGCTCAGCTGCAGCTGCTGCCCAGCCATCAACGGTCTGTTTCCTTTGCTAGAACCTATTTGCATGTTTCTTTCCCTGCCAGAACAAGGCTGTGGCCTCCTTCCTACCCAGCCATGGCCCAACTGTCCTTTTCTTGAGGGGTGGAAGTGGGAACCAACATAACAGTAATATTAAGTGATATGCCCCTGCCTTTGGCTGCTTTACAGACATAATCCAGTGGAAGCCTCACCTTCGTGTTCTTATGAAGAGAGTCCAGGACAGTGGTGCTGAGAAAGTTGGTTAGGAAAAAGGGGGGAAAGGGAAATAATGGACAGGATCAGAATCCAGGACTGATTGTAACCAACCACAGACTCCAAACCTCTGCCTGCCCTGTCCCTGGCAAGGCCTTCTTCCTTGGGACCCTGAGGACTTGAGGGAGGTAAAGGCCCATCCAGGCAGTAAGGAGCAGTTAAGCTTGTGCGAAGTCAAGTGGCAGAAGGGTCTTCTCTCCTCTGTACCCGTGCAGAAGTCCTGGCGGAAGGTATGGGCTCTGCTGTACGCAGGAAGCCCATCAGGTGTGGCCCGGCTAGAAAGCTGGGATGTCCGAGATGGAGGCCTGGGGCCAGCAGGTGACAGATCTGCGGCTGCTGGTCGGCGTGGGGAACGGCGGGTCATCCGCCTGGCTGACTGTGTGTCTGTGCTGCCGGCTGATGGCGAGAGTTGCCCCCGGGACACCAGTGCCTTCCTGCTCACCACCACTGAGCGCAGTCACCTGCTGGCCGCACAGCACCGCCAGTCCTGGATGGACCCCATCTGCCAGCTGGCCTTCCCGGTGAGTGCAGGGTGGGCGGGGTCCAGAGGCCTCCCCTCCCCCACACTTGTTCACCTCCTTGCTCACTCACATCCTGTCTCTGTGTAAGCATTGCCACATACCTGCACCGCTGGGAGATGGCCCGGAACCCTTAGGGTGCGTCTGACAGGCTGTGCACTTACAGTAAAAGCGAAATGGGGGAACATTCGGTAGAAGGGCCAAGAAAGCCTTCCTGATGGGATGGTGAGCCACAAGCTGGGGGTGGTCATCCACCCCGACAGTCACTCTGGAGGCTAAGGCTAGAGGAGGATCACAAGTTTTAGCCCAACCTGGACAACGCAATGATTTAGCAAGAAAAA